>JAGFPH010002852.1:8903-51931 GCA_018207615.1 Philaenus spumarius | reverse complement strand
TTTACTCGGTGGAGATTTTTTCAGTCACACGTAATAAATAGCCTTCACGAGTGTAAGGGAACTCGCTCTTGGTCCATAATTCAGTTTTACGTCTTTCTCAGGTTTCTTAATGGTGTTATCGTATACCTTTGTAATTTAATGATTGTGTGTGAGTGTACTTATATATATACATATTATACATATACTAGCTGACCCGGCAAACGTTGTTTTGCCATATAAATAATTTTCAAGTAATTTCTAGTGTAGACAAAAAATAGCTTAATTATTGTAAGTGTGTAAGAATGTGGTATATGCGTGAAATAGGCATGTAGCGCTGTGAACGATGAGGGAATATATAAATACAAAAGGCAAACATTATTTTTAAGTTATTATAATTTATTCTCCCCCCCACCTCCCACCCCCCAACCCCCTCACCACACCCCCCCTTAGGGGATGGTGATATTGTAAGAAATGAATGTACCACTTCTGGCCAGACACGGCTTTGCACGGATAGACAAATCAACCTGATACTAATAATTATCCCAAGTGTTTTAGTTCATTGTAAAAAAATGTTCATTGTAGGCCTAACCTAAAATTATATTCAGTTTTTGATCCAAATTAGTTGTTGATCAAAATCAGCTGATTTAAGCTTTTTATACGAACAGCTGTTTTTTGTGCCCATGATACAATCAAAAGAAATCATTCTTCTTCTTTCTTGAGATTGACCTTCCATAAGATTAACATTGAAACTTTGAGGGCCACTGGGGCGTAGCCCTTATCACTAAGGGGTATGAAAAATATATGTTAGCCGATTCTCAGACCTACTCAATATACTCACAAAATTTCATGAGAATCTGTCAAGCCGTTTCGGAGGAGTACGGGAACGAACATTGTGACACGAGAATTTTATATATATATGTATTTTTACATTTTTATTTTATATGATGGTAAGAGATTTTAAGCTGAAAAGTTTCTTTTTAGAGTTCAACAGGATCAATTTAAATAATTTTTGCGTCTATGGAAAACATTTCTTGAATAGATACGGCAAGAATTCATAATAATTAATTTTATTTTTGCATTTTTAATTAAAAACTCAAAATTCTATGATTTTTCTATACTATTAGGTTAGTGAGACGGTTCTTTAGCCTATTTAATCTATCACAACAAACGCACTCCAGTGACTCCAATTCGATTAAAAATTTCCTATGTTAGTAGGCCTATACCTCTAGAAGGAAATATGAGTTATTTCTATACATAAGAAATACAAATGTTCTATGCTGTAAAAAAAGATTTTAGGGTTATTATCCTAGCAATAAAACAAGAAACAAGAAATAAACATATCGTTCGCTTTAACAGCTGATTCAATATTGTTTTGGTGTTTGTATTTTACGAAAAAAGGTTAATAATAAATTTTAAGCTTGTGCTTAAAACAGAGTGAAACATTTTTAACAGAAATATTATCTAATACTGTCTAAAAATATTATAAATAATCTCTATACATATAAACGTATGTTTGTTTTTTTGTCTTCTATAGGCTCAAAAATTATTCTACCGATTCCACTAAAAATTTCACAGTTTATCCATACTAATTAAAGGAGTGCTTAGACATTATAATAATTACTACAGGCTAAGGGTTTTAAACGGGTTTGCTACTCATATAAAATCTACTAACTTCCTACACGCTATAAAGCTAACATTGTGCAATATTATTCTTGTGATATAACAAACCTTTAACAATTTGACTACTTAAGTCAAAGGGGTGAAATAAAATAAATACCCTTAAAATTAAATCTTCATTTATACACTTACTTTTTCTATGTGCTCAAAAACTACTCAAATAATTCCACTACATATTTTACAATTTACACATATTAGTACCAGAATTGCTTAGGTAATCAAGTCGCTACTATCAGAGATTTAAATAGGGTAACTACCGCTATACAATAAAAATAAATTGCATTAACCTACAAGTTATAAAAATAAATGTGTGTAATGTTATTTTTAAGTGAAGTAAACGACCATTGCAATTTGTTTACTTAAGTCAAAGTAATGAATGGGATAGCTACCATTACAATAAAAAATAAAAAATAAAATGGGATATTAAACCATATAAAATAAATTACATTAACATAAAGTACCCATATGTTTATACCGTGCGCGACCGCCTGTCCTGATCTTAATAATCCTATTTTAAACACAAGTAAATTCAAAATTAACTTTCGATACACTCACATCATTTACACACAGACTTTAATTTTTAATCTAAGCCTACATTTATATACTAAAATCAAGCAATAACGAAGCATTGCCGTTTCCCACAAGTAACTGGGTACGGAGATTAGCGTGAGAAGCATTCAGGGGAGTCTTGTATCCATACATTTAAACAGATCAAATAATAACACAATTTATGGAACACATGTGAATAGACCTGAAATACAGAAAGGTTCTTATTGAGTGGTTGGTGCTAAGAAAGGATGTTTACCTACTCTCTTACTCACAGCTAAAATAGCAAAAAAAAAAAAAAAAAAACATTGTGTGCTTAATTGTGTTTACACTGGAGAAATGTAAACTTCTATGGCGATATTATGATGAATATAAAATATAATATGGAATTTATATTTTTTAGTTGCTAAAAATCATGCATACATTTTTTTTCAAAGTACACAAAATTTGTATTTATACTTTATAAAACGTTTCTTACATAGAAACTAGTAACAACATTATCTATACTTTATATTTACATTGTTTTTTGGTTTCTACGGTAATAAATGTAAATATATTCGAGAAACATGACTGTGTTGGTTCTTCAGTCTAGGCCTGACCTAAAATTATTAAAGGTTACACATTAGAATCATCTGCTTATCTGTCATTTTATTCAATTAAATTGTGTTAACATTAGCGGGAAAAGTCTATGACGTAATACAATCTGTTACACTTATATACCCAACTCGAATATATTAAACCAGCAATGAGTTCGTGCCATAACCGGCTAAGGCGTAAGTCTATTGTGATGGACTCTGCTGGTTCGAATCTTGGCAAGACCAAAACTTTTTTAAACTGACGGAATAGAGCGTTTCATAAAATGCACGAGAAAATGCGTGACGGTAAAATCCGATTCACCGCCATCAAACATAGCGCCGAGGTGGGCCTATAGAAGTTTATACTTAAAAAATTATTAACTTTAATTATTCCACACCAAAGCACATACTAACTCGAAATTCGGTATATACGTGGCTCTTGGGTATTATGTTCTAGCGTAGGTAAAGGTGTTTGACAATAATCTATGTATCATCGAAAATAACCAAAGACCAAAAAAAAAAAAAAAATTAAACCGTAGCGAAACATACTTAGGAACTACATAATACACAACGTAAAGTCCAACACGGTAATGAATGTAATACATTGAAGTACATTTATATTGCATAACACCATTGTTGCACTGCTTGGCCTGCATTGTTTGTAGCGACAATAGGAACTCACGGACGAAATGCAAAGCTTTGTTTAAACGCAATAAAAAGCGTAATAATCTCTTTGCTAGCATTTAAAATGAGAATCAGTTGCTTCCTTCCTTCTGCGCCAATTTCTATCTTCAATTATTGTTAAAACGAAAGTCACTTTTGTAAATTAGTTTTGCTTTAATTTTGCTGAGTGACGACTGTAATAATACGAAAATAGTGTTTGTTTAGTTTTAGTTTTTTTATCTGAGTAAGTTTACGAATTTGTTTCTTCAGGTCAACAACTTACACGATAATGTCAATTAGGATACATCGTCGTCTACAGAAGAAGGCTCTATTTTTGTAGTGGGAGTGAGTTTATTATTATTACATTTATTTTTATCAGTGTAAAATAAATGTTTTAGTTATAGACTGTTAACTGAACTGAGCTGAAAGTGTTTGCTGGATGACATCATGCACATTAACGAGATCGTTTTCTTATTATAGATACTGAATCAAACCTATGAAGTTCACCACCGAAGCGTGATGGTTTAACCGACTGAGTCACAAGGAACCCTTGGATACTGTAAACAATTTAGTAGGACGTAATTAAGTCCACATTATTGATAATATTATAATGTACAACATCACGATGTGTTAATAATATTAAGTGATATGTGATAATATTAAGTCCTATATACATTGTTTTCGAATGGAATTGCGTCGGACAGATGTAATATTATAATGTTCGATAAAACTTATAACGATGTATTGTAGTGTATAAGGAAGTCGTGTTAACTCTCCTATATACAGAATGTTCGAAAATTCTTAAAAGTGGGAATAATTGTTTTATACCTACTATATAACGCATTATTAAAAGGTATCGATACTTGCCTAACCTAGTTGTAATGTTTCGATCTTCAAAGGTTTAGAAATTGGTTGGAAGAAAGGTGGACAATTTCTCGCTTCTTTGTTTAAAAGCTCATGCCTAAGCTTCACAGAAAGTAAAAATATTATAGTAAAAAAAGTAAAAAAAAATTTCATAAAACGTGTTAATTTTCTTTGGATATTACTAATACAATGTTGTGTATTATGTTTGCTCGTTTTAGTAAACCACTGAAATACACATTCCACGGGGAATAGTTCTTTATGTCTTTTTTAACAGACGAGAAATCCAGCTGTTTCTTTATTTCCTAACAATAGCTTACGAAGTAGCAAAAATATGCATATTCATTCCATGTCGTTGGAATTTATACAAAAATACTATCGCTATATAATAAAAACAGAAATTATGTTTGATAAAATTAAAATTTCATTAACTTATTTGTTTTTGTTTTACAGTGATTACCTTTATTATGTTTTGAGTAATTTGACAGAATACTTTAAATAGTATAATGTAAATATTTGTAGTTCTAACTTAAATTTATATCCAATGATCCACAATTTCTAGTATTTTTTAATTTAATTAAATTTCTTTTTGCTAATGTGTTAAATAAAGAACTTCAAATATATCTTCTTGTGTTTTAGAAACTTTATAAATCATTATTTTAGATTAAATGTTATTTGCGCTTTAAATTGTTCAATTTTAATATTTAGTTAAACTTTTATAATTCAGTTAATTTTATTTTAGATGCCTTTTTTAGTTCAAAATATTTACCATATTCTTCTTTCTATGCATATTAAAAAGAAGTATTTTATATTTAGAATAATAATAATTACGTCAGTACAGAGGCAATTCGTAATCAGGTAATCCATTTCCAATTAATTTGTTGGATAAAAAAGAAAAGAAGATTTTATTTAAGTATTCTTAGGCAGGGACTTCTTTTGAGTTAATTAAGTGGGGAGATTTATTGTAAAATATAATGTTTAGTTGAAGTTCGACCTCTTGACCTAAACAGTGTTTTAAAATCCAGCCATTGTTTAGAGCCAACGACTGAGATAAAGAACATGTTAAATGCAAAAATCATTTTATTAAAATAATTTATCAATTTGGAGATCATGATGATCAATTTATCATGATAGAGGTCACCTCTATATAATAAGTAGCTATCTAAAGGAGCAGGGTTACAATGTAGGTGGACACGAATAATACCATAGTTGCTTACATAATATTTTTTTATGAAATTTATTGTTTACCAAATATCTGTGATTCAGTGTTTTTAATCTTATTCATCGAAAAGATATTATATTTTGTTGATCGAGTCCAAATGATGCGAACAAATTCTAATCCAAAATTGTACACAATCATTATTGTGTAAATTCATTCCCACCTGACAAATAACCAAGGAAAAATTCGCTCTTTTTCTTATATTATATTTGTTTGTAAGAGAAAATTGTGTAACTTATAGGCCTACATATGTAACTTATAACTCTAGATACTTTTAATAAGTCATAAATTAAATCTGTAAACCAACCTTACTTTTTACCCGTTGAACTCTGAAATCTTGTTAAGTTAAATTAATAAAGTTAAGTTCAAATGTTGGCCACCAGGTACTGCCACTGTACGAAGCTTTATTTTATCTACAGAAACAGCTAATAAACATTCATTTTCAGCTTCGTCCGACAAAATATCAGTAGGTCACTTAACGTGAATGATCTGTCAGAAAATGATCACTTAGTGCAAAGAGTGCACCTTGAACAGTGCAAGCATTGTGTTTAACATGTTATTCTAAACCATTTTTATAAACTCCATTCCAGATAAATCAAACACTATTGGTTAATTATTTTTGCACACGACAAGCGTGTATAAGAGAAAAACGTATCGGTTAAAATTTGTTTTTTATTTGTAAATTTTAAAATAACAAGTCGTTTAAATTTTTGTAAGAGCATATAATTTTTCTTCAGGGCGTAAAATTAAATTTTTTTTATAAATAATATATTGTTACACAGTTTCATTGGTATTTTTTCATTTTCAAAGTGTTGTAATTTGTGAAATAGCTAATTAAGTATACAAATCAGCCTTGTAGGAACTTGCCTTCATAATTTATTGGCGTTTCCCCAATTGATATGTGCACTCTTACATTGCTTAAAGACTAGTAGCCTATATGGATGGCCCTGTAACACATTTCTCAAAATAACTTCGCAAAAGTGCAACAATATTATAAAAACAGCATAATAAATTGTTTAAATAATTCTATCTCAAAACTGTATTGATAAACTATATTGTATTTTCATAAGTACTGTATTTGTTTAAATAAATTTGCTAAACAAAACACTTTATGTGACCTTTTAAAATACAGCCAATCACATGCTTTGTTTCAAGAACAAGTACCCACGTGTATTTGCTGATCGCATTCCATTTTATGCGATTATTTCTCGTCATAACTAAACTGCTTGTTTACAAAAGTTGACATTAAAGCTAATTACAAATAGCATAAACTATCGAAATAAAAAAAATAGTTTATTATAAAAATAGTTTTAAATAAAAAAAAACGCTTTGCTCATCATTACGAATAAGAAAATGTATTTTGTTGATTAGAATAAAGACAAATATTATGCCTTATTGAAGATTAGTCAAAAAACGTAGGCAACTTAGTTAGTAATTTAATACATTATTTATTTTAAATTTAAATTACTTGAAATATTTCTTCGGTTCTGACTATGTAAAACTAATAAATTATTAGATAAGCTAATTACAACCTCATAATGTAGATTATAAATGCTTTCAAAAACTGAAACTCGTTTTTTTTAAATAAACGATTTACTGATAAGTCATCTTACCTAGGATATATTACTCAATGGGTCCTTTTATGAAGTCGCTTCTGAGAAAAGCATTATGGTTTTATGTTGTAAAACAAATAAAACTAGAAAATATTTAGTTAAATAATTTTGTTGGATAGTGTGCCTAATTTAAGTTCCGTGGTCCTTTCTACGACTGTCTACAAATCGACTTAGTGTACTTCTTTGGCGATTGGAAATCTTGTTGACAACCCAGCCGACATTACCATTAGTTCCGGCGCTTCTTTTACTACCAGAATCTTATTCGTTGTGATTTTTAGGTATCCAATTTCTCTAACTGGCAGTTACACATGGCAATGATGTTTTCTTAGGAGATGGAACTCTTTCAAAACTATCTGCAAATAAATGTATTACAGCTGCAGATTACTCCGGCTAAGTACAGCAACTTCTTAAGTGCACAAATATGCATATTAACTAAGGAGAACATTAATTTAAGTAAATAAGCACGCATTGTTAATAGGCTTAGACTAAGTTAAATTTAACTAAAGTTACTGTCACCAACACATTGTTGTTAAATTATTTATAAAAAGTTATTTGTTTCTTGCAATATTATATGTTTAGTTTACTTAACTGCGTATAATTTTTCCCAGCAATTCTTTTTGTATTTGCTTACTAAGTTAGATCAAAGATCAGTATATTTTAAGATGTATTTGTATTTTGTAAGGTGTATTGATGATATAATGTTATTAATATTATTTTATTAAAATAGCTCGTAGTATGCCTATGGCACAGTTTAAATATTTCTTAAATACATTTTAATTAGCATATCAGCATAATGACATTTACTCTGTTTCAAAAGAGAAACATTTAAAATGCAGGTTCAGGAATCCAACTGAAAACCTGGTTATTTTCTTTAGATGATGTGTTGTTGTTGTTGTTTGATGTTAGTGAATTTGTTGTCGTTCGTTGCCTGTTGTTTATAGTGTTGGTTTTAGTTAGATGTGCATTTTTTAAATATTACTGTGCTCTGTGAAATAGTTCCGTAGAAGGTTTGAATTTGATTTTAGATATTAACATGTCTAAGCACTACATTTCGTAGATTCGACCTTTTTTACTATGTAATAGAATTGTACTCTGTTTTTCCTAGTGTAGGCTTGTAAGAACTTTAAAGGTTGCTAATTTTTCTTTTGTTTTAGAACTCTAACCTGGCTAAGCCTATAACTTATAGTATATTTTAAATGGAACAGAGTAATTGTTTAATTATGTATTTAACTTAAGTTATTTTAAAGTTTGTTCTTAGTACATGGGTTTGACTCTATGTAAATGTAACAATAAAATTACTGTGTATTGCCGCTATGAGAAATAAATATGCTTGTGTGAAGTAATAAAAACTTTTACTTTTTTATTAGTTTTATACAAACTGATTTGTGTTATTGCATTCATCCAAACAAATAAAATAAACTGCACCACACAAATGATCACGATGGGTTAGAGTTGTAGAAATTGGCTTAACACGTTCAATGCTAAGGACGCACATGTGAGCTTGATAATGAACATTATGAGAAGCGGCCGACGCATAGTGCATTGCACGCCAACCCACGTATTGGGAGTATTTTCAACACACAATACATGCGTGCTTCGCACGCCATATTTGAACCTATGTGGTATGGACGCACATGTCCGTCCGCTTTAAAATATTAATGAATATTACTAAAAAAGGTTCAAAAATAAAAAATAATGTAATTTCTACTCATTTAGACTAAAATTTAAAAAATAACAGGTCAGCTTCTAGCATAGGAGATACGAAATTTGCGTAGCAGTGAAGGAGAGGCTGAATCTTACTTTCTTTGAAAGCTTCCTCGAGTAATATTCACTATACACGATCTTTGTTTTTGTTATTTTCTGAGGTTAAGGTATTTTTGAAATGTTTTCCGAATTTTTGTTTGCCATTAACAAACAGATGCTTTATCAGTTGGTGATTTAAATATTGGTACTGGTTTTAATTAAATTGTAAATTCAAATTGCATGCCAGCTCTAACCTCTTATGTAACTGGTATAATGTACGGATGTAATTATTGTAAGCTAAATAACGTACAACAATTGTGACCCAATTAAACTGTTATCCTATACACACATTGACAGTATCGAGGAATTGTTATTTATCAATAACTAACTGAACGCTAGTATGATTGACAGCAAGTAATTACTTATGCATACATTATGACGTTTGCGCTATGTTTGCTATTATATGGAGAGTCAATTAAGTCTTAATTGTCCAGTATAATTTACGATTTTATTTGACGCTTTAAATAATCCGTTTTTTTTTTTATTATTTTGGGAAATAACACTGTCAATTCTGGGATAATGTTTACTAATATTTTCCAATAAATGATGTTTATTGAAGTTAGATTATTTTAATCTAAGACAAACTTGTGTTGCCTTTCTTCTAAATGTTTCCGTTTAATGACATGCGTTTAATTCTAGTCATTGACTGTTTTTACTTGTTTTTGTTTTCAAGAAAAACCCCTTTCCGTTTTGGTCCATCTTTCCTCTCGGTCGTCCTTGGACCAACATACGTGGTGCGCCCTATGTCTTACAATCAATATACGTTCACGTATTTGGGTGTTTTTCTAATTTACTGACGAATTTGAAAGAGGAAATCTTTCTGAAGATGGGGTAAATTTACAAAACGCGTTATTGGAAAAAAGGCAGCCACGTGATGGATTAAATAGTTAGTTTACTTTAAAAATTTTAATTATGAAAGTCTGCAATGTTTGGGGTAGTTTTAAGGTAATGGTTTGATAAACCTAATCTCCAAGTAGAGTTGATCAATAGCCAACATTGATCAGTTGTTAATAATTGACATTTTATCAATTATTTTAATATTTAAATAACAAGAAAAGTAGGATTAACCAAAACTAGTATTAGAGTTGATTGCATCTGAATTGCAATGTTAGCTTATAAAGAAGAAACAATTTTGCTTATAACATCTGCACAATATTTTGTGTTTTGAAAGATGCATTTCGCTTGTTGTAATAATGTAATCAATGACATTAGAATTAACCAACAAACTTAACATATCTAAAATTACTGTTTACGGTTCATTTTCTATCAAAAAAATTATGACTACATACTAAAATATATTTTAATATTAGGTGCTTTAATATGACTTATACCCAAGTAATAGAAAAGAGAAAATATACATTAAATGTCGGGTTCAGTTTAAAACTAATTTATTTTTGGAATATTATTGAAGGTGGAGTGATTGAAAGTGTAATTTGGGTTAAAGTTTTCTTTTATCTCATAGTAAATATTATTCATTTATTTTTATATTTATAAATGTTTTATTTTAATTAAATACTTGTATGTGTCTTATTTTAAGCGTATATATTTACTTTTTACAGATTATTTTATATTATGTAATTATTTTTGTTTGTTTGAAAACATTTTGCAGTTATTATTTTGATGTGTTTTTATTGATTTGTAAAGTGTACGGTCGGTCGGTACAATAGATTTAAATCGAAGGTAGTCCTACAGAGGAAAATAGGCTGCTTATCACCTTAGCTACATTGTGTAGCCCTATGTTCTGGTGGGCTATATTTATGTTTTAAAGGGCTACCTGTATATATTTTAGTTCTGTCACTGTTGCCAACTTAGGAGTTATAACAACAGATCGAATATATATTTAATGTATAACCAATCGGGTCTCATTTTATCTAAAATTAAGTCTTTATTATTTCAATTGTTATTAATAACAATCTATACTTTCAACTCAATCAGAAAACAGAATGATTCACTTAATATAATTGATTCCGTAAATAATTTTGTGTACGTAAGGGTAATCAAAGAGTAGATTTTCAAAGCAACATCGAATATGAATACAAACGTTTTAAAAGAAGTTCCACAAATATCAGTAGAAAATATTTCTGTCAAGAGAAACATTTATATTGAAAGCTTCGGCTAATAAAATCCCCTTATTTGTTATTTACAAAGGGAGTATTGAATAAAGTGCCAAACAAAGCTCGTGTTATAATGATTAAGGTCCCATTGCCTTATAAATTTTGAGCGTGTATCGTTGAATGATGTTCCACAATATAGGGTTACAATTTTTATGATTACAAATTATTCTTCCACGTACATCTGAGAATAACTCATATAATTAGTCAAATTTTTATTTCTTTAGAATTAAAACATCAGAGTATATTTTATATAACCGCAAAAACATAGAAACAAAAATTTCACATACATTCACACAAAAATTATTTACATTAACAGTCCACTTACAAGGCATAGCCTCCTTTAATGGGCTTACACTGAGGGACTATCTCTAATTTAATCTCACAATTAGCTATCACCCTTACACAACCCTCATCAGCCTTTATCCAACGTAACAGGGTTATAATTACAGGATCTCTCCAATAATGCTTTCCCTTCTATTTTATGTCAATGTATAACTTTGTATTATAAGATAGAATAACCATCTAGTAATACTAGAAATATAGTTTTGTAATATCAGAATTATCCTTGATTTTTAATTATTGTAGTTCATCCTTATGAAATTATGATTAGTCTTTTATTTGTTCATTTGCACATACATGACGAGATTCGAATGTCTGGTCACAATCAAACGTCATCAATAAACTAAAACGATCAAACTACTTCCAAAAAAGTCACCTATCATTGGTGTCATCTGTTTGTATTTCAAATCTGTCCGTCCTTGTGTTGTGTTTAACTTATTTAATGCAATTTGATAATGTCTGAACTTAAAGTCAAAACGGATCATGTAAGTGAACAAACACAAAACTAAGAATTTCAAAAGGATTGTTTGACAGCCTCGACCTAAGGTAACAATTTAATATTTTCATAAATGTTCAAAAGAACATAATATAACAACAAAATATATCTTTTATTTTAGTTATAGAATTAATGTATGATTTGTTTTAAAGTTAAGTTCTTTAGAACAAATTACTTAGGCCTACAAACAACAAACTACACCATCCAGGTGTCTTAAAAGTCACCCCCCCCCCTTATTATTTTTTTTATTACTGGAAATAGACAGATTTGCTTTGGGGATTGTTAACATAACCAAAAATTTAGTTTTTTGATGTATCACAAATGTCAACCCCTCCACAAAAAATGGGGTATTTTGGGCATAAGTCGAACATTTTAAATGAGTGACAACTATTGAGTGACCCTATTGAGTGACAACTCATTTTAAATGCCTTGTTAAAAGAAGAAGATTGGCACAAACCGGAGGTCTGTATGTTGAGTCCATCCTACATAACGGCCAATCAAAGTTATAACTTAACATATTGTTTTTAGCTTCCTGGATTGTATATTTGATTTATATTAATAATAGGTTAATTCCCTTATATATCATCCGTCAACAACCCAAATTTTTCCTTTGTAGGATTACCGGTTTCAACGGTATACCGTCATCTTCAGATCCTTATTGTTCCTTATTTTCCGCCTGTTCTGGCATCGTCTTCTTTACACATTTGGCACATTTAAAACATTTGTCACATATTAAGATTACAAACACGAAACAAATAAACAGATTAAAATTATTACAAAAACCGACACACTAAGACATATAAAGGTACATTATAGTACAGCGAATCGTTATGCTGGTCAACGAGAAGGTTTATTATTGCCGCGCCGGTCAAACATGTAATTTGGGCGGTCGTCTATTCTGTACTAAATTAAACGGTCTGTTTGTAATGTAAAATGATCCCCTCCCTCAATCTGATCACAGTATTGAATAGTTCGTTTGACCGATAGTTAATTTTGTCATTTAGTATGTTTTGGTTTTTATTTTTAGTTGCGGCGTATATTTCGAACTCCTCTAACGCTGACTTGAGATGGCCCTTTTTGCAGATATGAAGTACTTCTAGGATTTCGTCTATAGATGTGTACTTGTGATCATAGTCCATAAGGTGTTGAGCGAAATGTGACCTTTGTTCAGTTATGGTTGGTCGCGGTATATGTTCTTTAAACCCTGTGGCAAAGGAACGTCCCGTTTGGCCTACGTAAAATTTCTCACAGTCAGTGCAAGTTAAACTATATATATATAATAGAATGCAAGTAAAGTATAAAAGTATAATTTAGTTTGCATTCTCTCGACCCTTGGTAATTCACAGCATTTTGATAGTGGATGCATAATAAAGGTAATTTAGTGTCAAGTACGAAATAAATGATCACTTATTGTGAATGTAATAATAACCTATAATGAAGTGACACTTACGCACCGTCAAAGTAGCTCAGTTCGAACATGTAAACACAAATTAAGTTTCAAGGTTTAATTTTATTACTGGCATTCCACCCCACTTATATAGATACATAATAAAATGAATAATATTGTGTGATAACCACAGACTAAACAACTTTGCAAAAATAATATAAAATCACAATATACTGAACATTTTTGTCTAATAAAGAATAGAATGCAATGTTTCAGACAGTGCGAGAAAGAAAATAATAAATTCTCCTGAGAAACATGTCAGTAAAACTAAAGATTGACACAGAAAATGTAATTAGATAGTTAAATGATTTTAATTAATGCCTGATGTGCCATTATTTATCCAACTAAATTCTGTCTAAAATGTCAACGCAAGAAGTCATTTTAAAAGAAAACAAATCTTCGAATACTAAGCTTTTGTAAAGCATTACTTAAGTGTGGCAATTTCTTAGATTTTTTCAAATTTAAAACAGAGCTAAAACATTAAAATGCAATCAAAAGTTACATTTCCATTACCTAACTGAAAGAGTCAGAAGTATTTACAACATTTTACGCTTTATAAATTTTAACAAACAGAATCGAACCGTTAAAGTGCACCATTAGTGCAATATGATTCGGTTTCTCTTATATGATCGTAAAATTTAAAAGGTTTCGTTAAATTTAATTATAACATCCAAATAAATCTACAAATAAGAACATTTGATGTATTGATTTGATATTGTTTTTGTTTTTGCCTTATGGACTGGTTATATATATATATATGTAAAAGTAATTACCTTTCTTTTATAATTTCCGCTCACAGTCCTTTTCTTAATTAATTCACTTGATGACGATCGTTTCGCCTTTCAAATCAGGCATTTTCGAACCATAAACTTTTAGACATTTATTTAAATGCGCGTCAGTTATTATTAAAAATAACGAACATTAAAAAACACACAAACATTTAATACAACACTTACAACACTTATAACTACACTTAAAACATCGCATTCTGTCACTATTTTGTTAGAACATTACGTAACGTGGTGTTCACTCGGTCATTTCTTAATCTGTACTGATAGATCTTGTGATGCGGGGTTCGTATTTTCTTCCTGAAGGGGTTGTAATCTGAGTAAACTATCAAATATGGTGTTTGACCGGAATTGTGTTTTCTCATTTAACAATGTAGATGGATCGATAATATTTTGTCTGTAAATTTGGAACTCCTCTAAGACGTTTATGATAGGCCCCTTGGGACATTTATGTAATATTTTTAAATTATTTTGAATATTAGAATAATTGTGGCCTGTTTCGAAAAGGTGTTCTGCAAATTTTGATTTATCTAAAAGTTTATGGTTCAAAAATGCCTGATTTGAAAGGCGAAACGATCGTCACCTAGTGAATTAATTAAGAAAAGGACTGTGAGCGGAAATTATAAAAGAAAGGTAATTACTTTTACATATACAGTGTATATACAGGGTGTATCAGGAAGAAACGGAAAGAATTGCAGGACATGTTCCACTGGTGAAAATAATGAAAAAAGTTCCTATAAACATAGGTCCGAAAACGCTTCGTTTTCCAGATATCCGACATTTTGTTTTTTGTACAAAATAATTCATATCTAGAGAACGGTTTTACTGATTGAGTTCAAACTTTGCATGAAGTTTAAGCTGTCAATGATATACCTCAAAAAAAAATAAACCATTAAATCCAATCATGCGTTTCAAAATGGCGGCTGTTTGAAAATTTCAAACCTAAATTACTCCAAAACCGTACATTTTAACGAAAAACGTCAAGACACCTTTTTTGTAGCCCTTTTGATTACCTATCGGATAATGTAACTGTAAAAACAATCGGATGAAGGATAACCGTTAAGTTATATGTACTAATTGGTTTGTTCAACTCGGCATCCTATACAAACACAGTAAATACTACAATATTGTATGGACATTTGTTGTCATTGCCTTTTAACTTAGCTATTATCCTTCATCCGATTGTTTTGACAGTTACACCATCCGATAGGTAATCAAAATGGCTACAAAAATGGTGTCTTGACATTTTTCGTTAAAATGTACGGTTTTAGAGTAATTTAGGTTTGTAATTTTCAAACAGCCGCCATTTTGAAACGCATGATTGGATTTAATCGTTTATTTTTCTTGAGGTATATCATTGTCAGGTTAAACTTCATACCAAGTTTGAACTCAATTAGTCAAACCGTTCTCTAGATATGAATTATTTTGTACAAAAAACAAAATGGCGGATATCTGGAAAACGAAGCGTTTTCGGACCTATGTTTATAGGAACTTTTTTCATTATTTGCACCAGTAGAACACGTCCTGCAATTCTTTCCGTTTCTTCCTGATACACCCTGTATATTGATTTGATTTCAAATTCAAAATTATAGAATGTTTTACTGCAGAAATGTTTTGTCAAACTTATTAGTGAATTTTCAGAGGAAAAATGAGCTACTGCAGTGAAACTTATGGTAAGACCTAAGGTCGGCAGTAGTAAATGAGCACCGATCATTGTCCCTAGAACACGTTTTTGGGTGACATTAAAAATTATATTTATATGCGTATACTGTATATGTGTTCGCACTATTGCGGCCGAATTTGGTATACACGTTGTTGCCTTCGTCGCTCGGACGAGTTCGTTATCAAAAAACTCCAACAACCGGAAGCAGGTTTTTTTTGACAAGAAGTAACTATTTTTTAGATTTTTCTTACGAGAATGAATCTTTTTTAGAGTTTTGCCTAAAAAACTAAATGTAGGATATTATTCTGAACATTTTTTTTACACAACCTTATTGCTCACTTGGTTCTCCTAAAACCGACCAAAAAGTAAAATACCATAAAAGTGTTCAAATAAAATCCACGTGTGGGGTTTGGATTTACTTAGGGGGCATCTTATGATCCGAGGCCCATGCAGTGGCCGATTTTGTACTCTGTGAGCAAAGCGAAGCTGTCCCCCAAGGCCGCAAGGGCAAACACGCAAAGCTAGTTTTTCCGCTGTGAGTCCTGTGGACCGAAGGAGTGTGTGAGTGCTGGAGGCTTAGGTGCAAACAAATTCTACAAATATAGTTCGATACACAGGCAGCTATTCAGCGCCGTCATGAGTAGATAAATTTCCCAAATAGTTGGTTGAAACCCTAAAGCATGTAAACCTAATTGGAAATTCGCTCAACTCACGTCAGCTGTTCAGCTGCGTGGTCGAATTATTTCGAGTTAAAATCGTGTTGATAGATTATTTTGAGCTTCGATGGTTAAACCGTAAATATAACCAAAAAAATCACCAGAAGAAATATTGGAAATACCAAGTACATGGTTTCTTTGAGGCTGTTTAATAGTGTGCACTATTTAAATTAATGGTTACTATGTTGCATCACAATGTTCAAGTTCAAGACAAATATTGTACTAAAAATTCAATTACGCTTAATGAAACACTGATCTTGGTGTTTTATTTCAGAACTTAATTAAAAGAACCCAAAGCCTGCCTTCTTATATAAGATTTAGAATCAACTAATTACGCCCTTACAAACCCAGCTCAAGAATAATTTAATTAATTAAAATTCAGCTCTTGTTTAAATCCCAGAAGTTTTAATTTTTCAGACTAAATTCACTCTTTTCTTGCTTCGAAGAGTTATGTTTAATTTATTTTCACCTTCCCATCTTCCATGTCACGCAGTTCACAGAGTAGATACGTCATAGAAAATTTGATTTAAGCTGTCTTTGAGGTAGTTTTTGAGTATTTCATGTTCTTAGTAGATAGTGATCAAAATTTGTAGAACAACAACTTAAAGTAAAATAATAGAATACTACAATACTTATAGATCACTGTTGTTGAATAATTGGGGAAGTCTTCTTCCCCGGCTTCAGTGAAAATTTTGTAAATTCTTCTCCTACTCAACCGATTTGGATTAAATTTTGCAGGCACAACAAACATGGCTTCCACCACTTCAAATTCAAGTTGATATACAGGGTTTCTTGCAACCATATGAACAAACTTTGTCACGTTATTCAGCATGTCAAAAGAAACAAATTATGTAATATAACATGTGTCCTATCTCATTCCGTTTTCGGTCTCTACAAATTACAAGAGACAAAAAAGTTTACTTTTTTAATGACAAACTCAATGGTTGTTTTATTTTTTCTGTAGCTCAAAGGATAACAGAGATATTGACAAAAAAAAGGAAAAATGTATTTCTTGGTAGTTGTCAACAATACCCAGAACTACTCTAGAAACAAAATATTTTAAAGTTATTTTGAGCTAAAACAATAAGTTGTTTGGATAATGTTCCAAGCACTTTCTGAGCTGATTCCACTAGTAAAAATAACGAAAAAAGCTAATTTATTCATAGGTCTGGAAATGCTTCGTTAGAGAGTTACAGCCAGCGAAAGATTTCACCCGTGTTTCAGATTACTCACAGAAACGAATCCTTATTGAAATATGTAGGGAGTTAATTAAGGTGTAAAATTTAATTTAATTTAATTTAATTTACGTAAAATGAGCATATAAATTTAATAAAATAAGTCCCAGTGCTGTAACTGCAGTAATTGTTAATACAGGGTGTCTTGCAGCCATATGAACAAACTTTATCACGTTATTCAGTATGTGGATATTATTAATATTAAATAATTAATAAACTAAAAATTTTATCAAAAAAAGTTAAGACACAAAAAAGTTAGACAATTTAAAAACAAATAACATTATGTATAATTTATTCTTATTGGCTGAAGGATAAAACTAATAAAATTACATTTTTGTTAACATGGGTTATTGAAACGTCCATTAGGAAACAACAAACAACAAAACAGCTGATTACAAATAAAGTGGTGTTAATATCTATTAAATAAATTTGTATGTTACATTTAAGAATATAAAACCATTTTTAAATTTGTATACCACCATAGCAGTCCAAGTTTTTCCCTATTACAATCACCTTAACGTTTCTCTACAACTATATGCATTAGAGTCATTTTCATCCTTCCTGTTTTCTATTATTTACATATAGATTTATTTATTTTTATTTAAAATTGCGTATTATTTCGAAAGTATTTGATGAAATCGTTTGTGCATTTCATTGAAAACAAAGTTGCAATGGTTTGTTTAACAATACAGTGCACTCTCAATCTGCATTAATAGTGCTTATCTGTAAATCCCAGAACGACAATATGAATATATCCAAACGTTCACATCCAATTTTTATAATAATAGGAATGCATTTAATTAATCTACCGCATATCAAGGTGATCGTATAAACCTTTTAGCTATTTTGACTGAATTGACAAAATAAAGTAAGAAAATGAATGAATCTAAATGAAATCTAAGGAAGGGAGCCTGTGCCTTGTGATATCGGGGATATTGGAATCCGAAAACGAATTCAATTTGATCCCGCTTCCATATGATCTCATTGCTCATACAGTAAACTCGATTCGTTCCAGACTGAAAATAATTTCGATATTGATACCATGAAGTCTTTCTTTCTATATAGTGAGGAAGGTAGAGTAACATGAATGTTTATTACTTTACAATTTAAAATTTTACCGGATTACGTATTTAGCGAATTTCCAGAACTAAGATGCCGGTTTCAGTATGACTAAAGACTCCAGCTTTTACGATTAACTCTCTACGAAATAACCTTTGTAAAGTTCAACAACATTATCTAGTAGATTAAATGTGCCACCAAAGTAAATATTCATTAGTTAACGTTCTTTGTAAGGTTGCTGTCAGATCTGGATCCGTAATTGTATTATAGCCTAATCAGTGGATGGTTTGCCCCTACAAAAGCTGGTGTAGAAATCATTTAAAATATGTTGTTTGACTAGTATGTTATTTAAATACAAGTTTTAGATCTTCGTAAAGGTAGGTGCAATCCGCCATTTTGAATAAAAGGTTCAAACACAGGTTTTGGTTAAATAACTCGGTAAAGATTTATTTAAAAAAAATGTCAAAACAAAGTTAACACGTTCACTGCAAATAGCCCAGTCAATAAAGGTTTTGTGTTGGAACTCTTTTTGGTAAAGCTGATTTTTTCAAGGTTGATAGACTTTAATAAGAGGATAATTTTCCGAAAAGTCCCCGAAAATTCCAATGGAGCTTCCCCCCCTACCCCCTTAAGTTTAAAAATGTAGACTTTTACTCATACAACTTGTATCTCATACAACTTTTTAACCAAAGGTTTGTTAAGGTTATTTTATTTACAGTTTTATCCCCTGATAAATATTCTACAACTTTTATTGTAAGATAGTTTATGATAAGTACATAAGTTTTTCTGTAAATTACCGAAATGTTGTACAAAATATATTTTTTTAGCCACCTATCTAAGTTTTTGCAAAACCATATTTTTATTCGTCACCAAATGAAAAAATGCTTCGGATTAAAGTAGTAGCATATACCTTCCTGAGTACATTGGTATATAAACATATATAGTTATGTGTATTACTCAACTAGTAACATAGAAAGCAGTAACTAGGTTTTGAGCGCGTGAGCTCCCGGGAGTCGGCGGGCGTAGGCGAAAGGCGCGTTATCTCACGTATGCCTATTCAATTAGAGTTTAATATTGTAATTATAACATTTATTTTTAACACTTATAATCGCTAGCCTATAGTGTGCCCGCCTTTATTTTGTAATTTAGAAATTAGTTGTGTATAATCAAAATAGCATTAGAGTGATATGTTCAGTAAAAGTATTTTTCTGATTGTGTCATTATTGAAATACGGATATTAATTTTATTCATAATTAATTATTGTACACATTTGTATGCCAGTTTTGGTTCGGCAGATTTAACCTAGCCTTGTTATATCAGGCCATTCCATTAGCCACCACCTATGGACCCGCCGTGTCCCATAATCTCCAAACCGGCAGTTGTTTTAAATTACGAACTACTGTCTTACTCGTGTTTTAAGACAGCATCACTTACCTCCCACCCACCAGAAATATTATATACACTGATTTCATATTTACACGTCATGATTATTGTATCTCATAAAAATAATTTTTATGTTTAGTATCATGTCTCTTTGATAATATTTACAAATTAATCTGTATGGGAAAATTCAACAGCTTCTTCTGAATACAAGTGTGAATTTAGGCAAGATAAGCCACTACAGTACTCACACATTGCAGTGCAACTCAGGTTCACTTTTCTACATCCACAGTAGTGTCCGCATCCTTGTTTACATGAACATGAAACTAAGTACAGGAGTTCGTTTGGAGCAAAGGGCTTAGAGTTAGGAATTGGTTTTAATGGTCTTTTGGTTCCTCTGATTTCTTTCACATTTTCAATTTTCCAGCCCCAATTTGTAGCATCAAGACTATTACCTAACCATTTTTGAACTTGCAAAAATACTCTCAGCGAATGTTCACGACATGCCTCAGACGTTGGAGGTAATTATGCTAGATCAAAATTTGATCTAAGGGAACTTTTCTTACTTGGGTCCATGTTTACAAATGGAACTCCTAGTATGTAGGTAGCTTCGCGGTCTGTTTGTGTTCTCATTCCCGAGGTCATGTAACCGTTCCATCCGGGCTGTATGCTTGAAGTCGCTAGCCACATCACATTGATAGGAAACATCGCGTTCATTGTTTTGCATTCAATTCCTATGTCCTTTTTCAAATCATCAATATCTTCGATTATTATTTTTAAGAGACCACTCAGGTTTTTGTTTTTTGCATAGGTAAGAATACGAACAGTTTCAGGAACAAATGTTTCTGACTCGATTCTTTCTACCTCCACTTGTGTCTCGACACTCGTACTTGGTGTAATACACTTTATTCCCCCCATTGCGTGGAAGGTGTTTAACCCGTCCAACGTACGTACATTGACATCTGCATTGTCATAAACGTATTGTATGAATGCTTCATCACTTATTTTTGGCGAACCTGCTTTAATAAGTGAATTCATATATAGATTAACTTCATTGTATGAAACACAGACACCCATTGATGCAAGGACATCAATGAGGTGTTTAGAACCATAAAGCCTATGTAGTGTTAGTCCTATTCCGGTTTGGACAGGGGACAAAAACGACCTAGGTCTTACAGCAGAAATTATAGCCCGATTTATAACTGTACACTTTCGCTCTGTTTTACGCCCATCACTGTCTTCTTCTTCGTAACCCTATTCGTCAAAGTTTTCAAACTTTCTGGAACTAGAGTATCACCTCCAGCTCTGTTCTCATCTAAAGTTGGATTATGTTTGATTGTTGTATACCATTTTTTGAATTTCTTCTCTTATTATATCTGCGGCAAACGTTCTTTCATATGATCCAAGTCTCTTTATTTATACCATTGGTCAACAAGTTTGTGTGCATAATCAGACAAACATAATACATTTTTTCTCCCACTTACATTTGAAATAAATAAGCGGTCCTTGAAATGTTCTTTTAGCAGATATTTAAGGTGACGATCTGAATATGTTTCCTGTAAACAAGAAATCTGTTTTAGAAGGTCTTGCAGTTCCTTTAACGTAAACTGGCATTCGTCACTTTCCTCTATATGTTTGCACAATTTGTAAAATGAACCTTTTAACTGTGTCTGATGACTACTAGCTAACGTGTTTGTTGGTTTGGATGTACAAAAATCCCTGTAGCAATATTTATGATATCTTGCTCCAGGTGCCACGCAAGATCACTGACGCTGAGAAGTCTGGTCTTAACCCTTTCTCCCCACTGATCTTCTAGTTCATCACACTTTTTAGAATGTTTTCTCTTATTTCTATCGTTGTTACCAGATGTATCAGTAACTTTCTATCAGTAGCTTTGTATCAGTAGCTTTCTACGCTGTGAAGGGGCTTTTGTATCGATCTTAGCATTTTTTTAAACAAAGAAAACAATCAATTTTAAAATCAAATAGCTCTTCGGTACTTCTTAAAACAGATGGTGGCAATGATGAGGTTGAAGGTAAATTTATATTAGGGATCTCCGATTTCCTGATATTTACTACAACTGTTGTCGGCCGTGTATAGTTTAGTCTACACTTTTTGTGAACGGTTATCTTTTGTTGACCTTTTAACTTTTTATTTAATCCATCATTGAGTATTAAACTGGTTTCAATAATAGTTGTTAGCCCCTTCTCAACCACTACAGTATTCGTTTCTAATTGTTCCCCACAAAAAAAAAAAAACAAAACAAGAATTTTTTACGTGTCCATTGTTACAAAGTTATAAAACTAATTACAATTTAAAACTATCTAAAAATAATAAATTAAAACTCATTGTGAAATCTCCTTAGTACATTAACGATACAGTCTTCGATTTAACTAAAATAACCATTGTCTTTCAGGATTTAGAAATTATTTGTCTAGTTACTTACTCTACATTGCTAGCTCTTGGAAACACAGTAGAGAGTCCCAATTTATTAAAACGCTGCACAGTACATTGTAACCACTGTCTTATTTATTTAAATTGTCACACACAAAACACTCAAATACAAAAGATAAAATAGAAATTCACCGGACGAAACTCACTTAACTCACCGCCAAACTGAACTGACACTTTGTTTATGTCTAATACAGTAAAGACTACGAAAGAATACCGTAGACTGTGCTCTCAAGCCTCGAGCGGTAAATACCAGGATTGTTCGAGGCTAGTAGATGTGGCAACGCTGCACGCCCATCCTACTTTTTTCTATGTTACTAGTAGAGTAATACACATAATTGTACATGTTTACATACCAATGAACTCAGGAATATATGTGCTACAACTTTTATCCGAAGCATTTTTTCATTGATAAAATTCAAATCCTTATTTAAATAATGACACAATCAGAAAAACAACTTTTACTGAACATATCATTTAATGATATTTTGATTATACACAACTAATTACTAAATTACAAAATAAAGGTGGGAACACTATAGGCTAGCACGATTATAAGTGTTAAAAATAAATGTTATAATTACAATATTAAACTCTAATTGAATAGGCATACGTGAGATAACGCGCCTTTCGCCTACGCCCGCCGACTCCCGGGAGCTCACACGCTCAAAGCCTAGCTACTGCTTTCTATGTTACTAGTTGAGTAATACACATAACTATATATGTGTATATACCAATGTACTCAGGAAGGTATATGCTACTACTTTTATCCGAAGCATTTTTTCATTTGGTGACGAATAAAAATATTGTTTTGCAAAAACTTAGGTGGCTAAAAAAATATTTTTTTACAACATTTCGTTAATTTACGGAAAAACTTCTGTACTTATCATAAACTATCTTATAATAAAAGTTGTAGAATATTTATCAGGGAATAAAACTGTAAATAAAATAACCTTAACAAACTTTTGGTTAAAAAGTTGTATGAGATACAAGTTGTATGAGTAAAAGTCTACATTTTTAAACTTGAGGGGGGGGGAGCTCCATTGGAATTTTCGGGGACTTTTGAGAAATTGTCTCTCTAATAGTGATCTACTACTAGGAGAAAATTCAGGTTTACCAGAGAAAGTTCCGACATTCACTATGTTTTGCCCTTTATTGCTGGGCTATAAGGACGCGCATGTGAGCATGACACTAAAACACAATGAGAATCGGCCAACGCACAGTGAATTGCGTGCTTCGCACGCCAACACCCGTATTGGGAATATTTTCAATACATTGCGTGAAAGTGCATTGCATTGCGTGAAAGAGACCTACGTCATGAGGAAAGTAGAAGGGAGTACATCCTGACAAATTTGACAAAACAAAAGGTACTGGTAGAACAATTGATTTTAAGGAAAATAAATATTAAAACTAATTTGCTAATTACCAAAAGCAATTAATAAATTAAAATAATGATGTAAGACAAGATTTTGACCAAAAAAAGGTAAAAAAGAGTTAAAGTAAAGTTTAGTTGAACGAAGTTAGTGTGTTGCACCTGAATATAGTGGAAAGGAAGGAACGAAAGCTATAAAAGCGGCCTACACGACTTCGGGTTACGAAATTTGATATTCTACGATGCAAACTTGATATTTTTTTGACGTAACTTCTTAATCAATTATTATTATTCTATGTAATTAGTTAATATTCTGCGATCATCCAATTCTATAAGTAATCGTTGTCAAGTTAGCGATACTTAGAAGTATTCTACTGGGAGAATTCGTGATATGGAAGAGGTCGTCTTGTCATCTGTAGAGTGCATAGAGAGAGAATTTCTGCAACATGAGTTAAATGAGTTAACGCAAAATTAACTGCATTTAGATATTGGATACTGCAAGGCGAGCCAAACTGACTTGCCGAAATAACTTCAGGGAGAACCGAATAGACGAACCGGGAGCACCATCTGTAATCTACCTACCAGAATTCATCTATAAACCAACTATAGTCCTGTCATCTGTAACCATCTTTAAATTCAACTGTAACCCAGCATCCTGACATCGGGAACTGCACGCTGCCTGAAGATACCATCAAGCGAAACTTCAGAAACGAGAGCTACAGCTGTTACGACTACAAGCCGCAGCTAACCGACAACTGTAACCACATGGTGTTTTCAACAATCGGCTGACTGGTTAATAAAAAGCATCAAAAAGGTATGTGAAAGCGAATTTACGTTGTTCCCCATAGTTAAAGTTTGCCTGAATTAAATTCAATCAAATTTATTTAAGGTACTGGTTTTGATATAGGATTAAATATTTTATTTTTTATATATTTGAAAAAGTAAAATAAATTAAAGTAAATTTAATGTTAAATTAAATAATATTAAATTTAAGTTTGGATAAGGTTAAATAAAATAATATAGCGTAAAAAGAGATTTATGAAATAATATAAATTGACTTGTTCTGCCTGCGTTTATCAGTAAAGCATTTAATTATTAAATTGTATATAAGAGGGTTATTTCTGATTTTATAAAAGATATTATAAGAAAAGTATTTTAATTTTAGTTTAAATAATTTGATAAAATAAATAAATTATTATTTGCATAAATTTGAGAGTAATAACTAACCTGTTGTTTACATATCCACATAGAATAGCATCCATAGATTTAAAAATTTCATTTGTGAATATAAATAATATTTTAGAAGCACAAATAGATTATCAGTTCAGTTCCAATGTTTTCGCGGCTCAGAGGTTTAAAGTAATTATTAAGAGTAACGTAATTCATTCTGAGCTGAGCAGAAATTTTAAATTAGACAACTGGAAGTTTTTTTAGTATTAAAGTTTCCGTCAAAATATTTATAAAAATAAATATTTGGCGGTCAGTTACATTATCACCTAGGCCATGCAGTATAGATTGCCAAAGTCTTCCAGTAGGTGATTGTAACATATTCTGCAACATTTTATTAAATTCAGTGTTCCTGAGAAGAAAGGACACTGTGCGTTGTAGATGAGGCTCCCGAACAGAGGACCGCGATACATACGTATTGTTGTGAAACATTGCATTCGGTCATGTGTAAATTTAAACTTGCTTAGATTTAAATTAAGGCAGTCATAAAGGACTCGTTGCCTAGCAACACATTGTAAATAAATCGATACTCTTAATATCTCGTACAAGTGGAATTCAATTAACATTAATTAAAAGTATAAATAACATGAGCTGAACGATTAACAATCTATCACACGTGTAAAGATTGCATATGTAATAATTAATACCATTAACTTTATTAATAAATGGGAAGAGACCCCTGGGGTGTACCCAACTCTCTTTCTTTACCCACATTTTATTACTACATCTAATTAAGCAAAATATAATAAATTTTTTTATAAGAAATAGGATTAGTCATAACCTCAAAGCTAAGGTGGTAAATAATATTACATTTCTAAATCAAATTTATCAACTTCTATAAAAGCGAGTGAACGAGCGCACGTACATGCGTATGTTCGTGAGTAACATATAAAATAACAGCTGATTTCACCCATCATCTGTAAACCCAGTGTAGATTATAGTTTGGGGTTATGTTTACAACTTCAATCGTTATAATTTCTTGGGAAGTTGATTTTTTTTAAATATGAGTTATAGAACTAATGAATACTATAATATACGTTATAATATTTGCTTTGATGTTATAAACTATATATAAATACAACCTTTTATCATCAATTCATCAATATATTTGTTTATTCAAATTTAAAGAAGAAATAGGCCTACCTATTCGTTTAACAGCTGATTTCACCCATCATCTGTAATACTTAAACAAACCCAGTGTAGATTATAGTTTATGGTTATGTTTAGGTTGGCCTAGATAAGTAGGCCTTAATGTGGTTTGTAAATAGTGTTTTTTTTTTTAAATTGTGTATTTCTAATGTGTATCTAATTAATCAGCCTGTGATTTTTCACGGGGGTTTACTAGTGATATAATAAATATCGGCTTGACGTAAGCCTACACAAAAAAGTAATCTCAATTTGAATTACTTGCCTTTTAGTTTTCGTGGAGAAGCAGGCTGGTTTTGGAATGATACCACAGTTGTATAAATCGGTGTTTTTACAAATTATATTTTATGCCTACATAATGGAATCGTATACAAAAATGTTACCCCTACTACTATTATTGCTACTAAAAACACTATAAGTACGCGTAATACGGAGATTTACCAAAATTAAACCGTATGTGTTTAATTATATGGTCTTTCCGGCAGAGGACTAGGGAAACATGTAATTAATGAAGTAAACAAAGAGTTAACCATTGACCGAGAAGATGAGGATGAGTTTAGCCTACTGAAACCTGTTACCAACATAAAAGTTAAACATTGAAAACTGGTACGACACGTGCAACTGCATCATACAAACTGTACTTGCAAGTTGACTTACAGTTTCTTCTATTGCTCTCGAGATTAATAATTAATTGTCTATATAAACAGCATCTATCGTGTCCAAAGCACTCGGTAAGCACTGACGCGTTTATCAAACAATACAATTAGAAATAGTTATGAGTTCCAAGTCAGTCACGTGGATACAATTAACTAAAAGAAACCGAGTTACGCTTCAGCAAATAGTGTGTCGGTTATTTTTTAGATGAAAGAAACCGTTTCATGTTTCATGTTCTACACAATGGCGTAACTTTTTTTGTAACTGAGAAAGTTAAGATTCTACCTATTATTAAATGCAAAATAAAACTTGACTTGTCAAAAAGAAGAAAACTCGAAATTAAAATTGCCATCTATGTGTTATATATTTTGCGTTTTGCTAATTTTAAAATTATTGTTATCAATTTGCAATCTAAATAACTTCTCGCTTCTTCAACTAATGCCCATTGATTCTACTCTAGCGACAAAGCAAATGCAAATAGATTATTGTATACTAAGATTTCCTCGGACATTACATTTTATTAGGACTAAGAAACTTTGATCAGGGTAGGGTGGTAGAATTGCAGGTGATCTGGATCTTGTCGTATGCGCAGTACAACCAGAGTTTTTATTTGGACAAAGGCACTTGGATCGGAGTAGAGGTAACCTGGATCCTGACGTATTTGACAATGACAGGTTTTTTTTTATATAATGAAGAGGTAAACATACAGATTGGTTTTAAAGTCAGTTCTAAATATTAAATTGTGTATGAATTTAAATATATCAAAATATTTTCCGGGCTGTTAACTACGTCATTTAAACTTTTCCTCATAATCTGTTTACTTCTTTCTTAAAGTATTAAAAAAAGGCAAAACTTCCTTATTCGAGTTTACTTACTTTATTTTCTTATCCAACACTTTTATTTAAATGTCCTTGTGCTTTTCCCAAGCATAACACACATATTTGAATGTTGTTTTAAAGTTTTATTATGTGGGAAAAAGTTTATTTACAACCAAAAAATATAGGGTCATCCAATAAATATTTTGTCAGCGCCTCCAAATTTGCCTTTTTATTCCATTTAATTTGACATGTCACAAGAGGCGGGTTTCCATGTTAATTATTTAGTACCCCATTTGAGATTGGCAACATTTTATGCAATCATAAACCAAGCTTACAGTCTCAGAAGATTTTTCTATATTTACGTTTATGCAAAACATAAGAAGGGGAGATTTTAAACTACAACCTATTAATATATAACTTGACTCTTCAATAAATATTAAATATACTATTAGCAAGCTAAATCGCAATTTTTAAATTTTTTCAGGATATAATTTAGTCGTTAAACTAAATCGAATGATATAGAAAAATAAAGATTGTTTAAATTGTCTTTTGTAATTAGCACCTAGTAGTGTACCAATCGCAATATATTTGCCATATTATATCTAGGCCTACATAAGTACATACTCAAACAAATATTTATATCAGAGATTCAAAAGAGAAGACAATAATTAACTGCCACTAAATTTCCGAGATAGCTGTTCCGTTGCCGTACTTTATGGTGGAAAACTAAAAAATTATGATTGTGATCACTTATTACTGTCTGTCTTAATAAACTTTCTCCATGACAGACAAAGTTTTCACTACGATAAACCGCATATATTTCAATAATCAGAACTTAACTACACACTTTAGAGGGGCAGAGTTAATGTGTTGTAATTAATATAATTTTGATAAAATCAAAGTTCCACCTCGCTATACGGAACCATTGGTCATCATTTCACTTTGGCTTGTCTGACACGCAGGAGGCAAGTTTAATATTACACTTCGTCCGTAACAAGCAAGTTGTAGAATATATTTTCCTAGCGTTTGAAAATGCAAACACAGATATTGTGAGGCACACGGGGAGGCCACAGAGGAAATTACATTATGTGTAATTGAATTATTCCCTCGTCACCACAAACCCAATTATTAAGGCTTCAACGCACCTCGGTCTTTCCAAGTAGAAGGTGTAATTACGAATGTTGTTATTGGTGTGTACATTTTACCGACTATCTGGTTAAAACATTTTAACTTTGTGTTAACTAAACGAATAAATATGAGTTTAAATCAATACTAAATAAACTTGACTTGTGAAATTATCAACTTACTTTTCAATGCGTACAGAATACACCCAGCGTAATCAAAAGGTACAGTTTTTACACGATCGTCAACATTAAAAACGATCTAAAATTATATCATACTTGATACAATAACTCTTGAACACAAATTCATACAAATAATACGTTAATTTGTTCAAGTTTGTTTGAACGTCAATGTCACCAACATCAGAAAATGATTAACTACACCAATCAAAATGTTAGTGGTAATAACTGCAACCAGTTCTTATAGCTGTTTGATTAGTGTAGCTTGTATATCAGTATTGATGTCAACATGTCAAAATTGATGTTTGATTATGTTTGGGAAAAAAATATTAGTGTGTTCAAGTTGTATTGTACGTAGTGTAAGTTAGTTATCTCTATTATTTTACTAAACTTCTTCTTCTTCCCACTCGGTCCTGGGCCTGTCTTCGCAGCTATCTTGACAGCTCATTCCTGACAAGGAAGTGAATTAAAATTTTTAAATGGCTCCAATATAGTTAGGGATTAATAGTAAGCAATATTGTAGGATAAGTTGATATTTTAAAACGTTTTTTAATATTTAACTAATGCCTCATTTATCTTTATATAGAAATCTACTTAATCTCATTAAATTGTCAAATATGTTATAAATACTTATTATATTTGTTTTTGAAGCAAAATATATGTAAATTGAAATAATTCGTGTTTTATTAATTTTGAAAGAAAAGTTATATAGAAATATTTCTGTTTTAAAAACGGTACTAAATATTTTATATACGTATATTATATTTAACTAAAAACAATGTAGGAATAGAAAACAGAAATATGCTCACATAACAGTACAAGCTCTAACTTACTAATATAAAAAAGTTTATGGTAATACATTTAAAGTTGTAGCAGTTAATACTGGAAGTAGAGTTGAAGCAATTAATTAGACTTTACACTTTATGTAACTCCTGAAAAGATAAAGTAGTTAGCATCACAAAGAGTTAATCCAGTCTTATAATTTAATCCTTCTGCAAGGAGCGATATATCTTGTTAGACCTTCTTTGAGCTAAAAGTAATCTAAGAGCTGTTAAACATCCGATTAAAAATGAGTAAAACAATTAATTAACAACTACTGTTTCATTTAATTTTACTTAAGTTCAAGTTATATTTTTGGTTTGAAATGTTGTCGACATTGAAAAGGCCTAACTTGGCATTTACTTCATCTTAATGTATTTTGGACAGCCATATATACGTAATGTACCAAATGTGATAGTGAAATAGTGAGACATGAAATTACTTCTTTCGTCAATAAACTGATAAAGTGTATGTTTGACTCGCACCACAAAACGCCCCGAACATTTAAGATATAAACAACAAACATTAACACTTTGTATATTTAGTATCCTGAGCATACTGATAACTGTAACCATGGCAGGAATTAATTATACATTTGTGGGGGGGGGGGCAATGGTAGAAGACCAACGTTCCCAAATAAAATGCAATACATTAGCCGCATAAATTGACAACATAATTATTTTTCAGTACTTTTTCTCTACAAGTTTAGATCCGTTACTGTTTGTTGGTAAACCGAGGGGCGAGTTATATTTTCGGTAATAACTTAAAAATTACATATACAAAATTTATAAATAAAAATCGCCATTTCTTAAAGACGCTATGCAAAAGATTTGTTTTGAGGGTTTCATTCTTTGACTGCCCGGAACTTATTGTAAAATATTTCTTTAATTATGATTAATAGAATATAACGGGGTATCGTGATTTATAACTGAATACAATTTCATTGAGAATCTGTTATACATTCCGGACAACATGTATAGTGACAGACGGACAAACTACAAGGCTTCTTAATTTATTGTTTGTACCAAACCTTATAAATAATCGCCAAAATAGTTTACTTAAAATTTTGTGGTTTTACATCGATATAAAGAAAATCTCATAGGTAAGGTGCAAAACTTCGGGGAATGGTTCTATGGGTCCAAATAAGAAAAAAAAGTTCATAGAAACACAGACCCAAAAAAGCTTCGTTTTTTAGATACAAAATAATTCTTATCTAGAGAACGGTTTGACTGATTGAGTTCACACTTGGCATGAAGTTTAATCTAATAATGTATATATCTCAAGAAAAGTAAGCGATTAAAACCAATCATGAGTTTCAAAATTATTACACACAACTTAACTATTATAATAACGACTTTATATTTTGGTAACCATTGCAGATTATGCAACAAAACTTGGTACTTACATCAACAAGGTCGAGTTGTAGGCCTACACCAAATAAAGGTACATCTTAGGAGAAAACAATGCCACAAATCATTCATCAAAAGGTTCATCCTACACAAGATGACGACCGTTTAAAGTTACAATATTGGGCTCTTTTAAATAGCTTACTTGGCATAAGATTTAAAAGCAAAACTCCGAAAATCCACACCAGCAGTAGAACCAGTTTTTGTGGATAGTGAGTGAGTTATCACCTTCAGTGGGAACGGTCTACGACTAGCATAAGGAACAATTTTTACTTCAAATTATAAATTTTTACTACACATTAAAAATAAAATTTACCATTAAACTTTCATTACAGCTTATCTTTGTTACATTAAATGCTCAAACTGTTTTTATTCTGCAATTGGCAGTGAGCTAGGCGGGTGTATTCGTTTATGTTCAGCATCTACTGTGGGTTGTCTGAGTTTTGCTGTTAAAGCTCAGACTACAAATAAGTAAAATTAAGCCATTTCAAACCTCCCAACTCTAAACGGCAGCCATTTTGTGTATTTCATATATTTTTTTATTTCTTGTTTAACACTTTATTGCTTATAACTACTTTAATTGTTAACTTATATTGTTTATAATTCAGTATTATAATTTACACCTCATAAATATGTATGCAAACATATAGTATGTTTTACTAAATTTTTACTCAAGTTCAAAGCCATGTGGTGGAATCTACCGTTTGGTTGGCGTGCGAAGCACGCAATGCATTATTGTTTAAGAAACTCCCAATATGCGGAATGGCGTGCGAACCATTTTGCAGCTATTCAGAACCGTCATGAATAGACCTATTTCCCAAATTGTTGGTTGAAACCCTAAAACATAGGCCTATAAACTAGATTTTGCAAATTTACTCAACTCACGTCAGCGGTTCAGCTGCGTGGTAGAATTATTTATTTGTTAACTTAGTGTACTACATCAATGTTTGACATATTAGTTTTATATCGTAAGCAAATTCTATATTTTTCTGACAACCTGCCTAAGAAGGAAGCCTTGATAAAGACAAAACTCTCAACTGCGAATTGTTAAAATGTATTTTACTTCCCGTAGTACATTATTATACAATAACTATCAATAACAAAAATAACGATAAGTGCAAAGTTGATAGTGAAATAATTTGATTGAATTAAATATTTAGCCGGATCAGCATCTATTTTCATAAAATTTTACCTTAAAAGCTTAATACATCGTATTATGTACAAATGAACTGTATTTAAAATATCCATAACGCAAACAAGTCTCTTTATAAATGCTAACAAAACTCATAAACTCTTAGCTTCTTCATTGGAAAGTTATTAATGAGTAACAAAATTATTTAGTTATATATTTATATAATTATATTATATTAACAATAACAATATCTGCATTTACTATTTTATATTGCGAATTAAACTTCGAAAGTTAGTTTAAAATTGAAAGTTGTTCTGTTAAAAAAATTTAATCCAATTGAAGTGCAATTAATTGTTTTTCCGAAATCGATTTTATAATTTATGTGGTATTTCCTTTTCGTGTAACACAATACAAAAGCATACACACTTGACTTCAGCACACAGGGCTACTTAGAGTTAGCTTAGTTTATATTGTACAAAGTCAGCGTTCTCCAAGTCCTCTTGAGCTTTGAGTGGAGTAGTGCATTCTAGACATTCTTAAAATAAATGATGGATTAGTGCTCACTAGACATGTTTGACTCCACTTAGAGAATATAATGATTATACTTGAATAATGTTATGGAATATTAAGTTACGAGGAAGTGCATTATAATTAATATGTTGTCTTATTGTATACACATTTTTATAATAATAATCCACATATATAACTTGAACTGGTAAAATTTCGCCGTAAAAACTGTTCACTTGCTTCAAATGTATTACACAGGATAGCATAGACTGATTTTATTTCTAAGCTTCTATTAGACACCCGCATTCGGATGACCCGTAGTTTAAAGACATCTACACAACTACTTAAAGTGTGTGGAATAAAAAAGTGTTTAAACAAATTACAGACTGGTTAAAAAATGTATAAAATTTTTAAAATAAGTACTTTTTCTGGGCTTTTCAAATGTTAAGGAATGTTCCTAATTATTCTCTCTTTTTCTCTGATAAAAACACGTAAATAATAAAAACGTAAATCAGGTTTAAAGTTGTTTTCTAAATATATTATGATTTATTTGAGCATGGTACAATGCTTAAGACTGCCGTCCATGTTTGCGACAACTTCCAACAAGTTAGAGGATAGTTAAAAAAGCATGGGCACACTCTTAAAAATTTTCGTAAATAAGCACCTCATGCTATTGTTTAAACATGCACATAGAGTTTTATTTTAAGTAGTAGTATTGGACACTAAACAACCTTATATTTTCTTATCATAGGTAAAATTAAACTGGTAGTATATTATTATCAGATTACTAAATAATGTATTCTATATTCTACCTCCAAATTATTTTTTTACAATTTAGTTATTTTTTACTTTTTAAAGAAAATTATGTTAAAATTTTTTTTAGTCATAAAAAAGTAGAGCAGCATTTATATCTAAATTTGATTTTAATTATATCTACACAATATACATAAAAATGAATTAACATTTAATATAAAATAATAATTTAATAAAATAGAATGTAAGTGTATTATTTTATATCATCTAATACAAAATAGATAAAGTATAAAAATATAGTTTATAATAATTATTTAAAGTTTACATTTAAAATGGATAATATTGGAGCATGTAATAAATCTATTAAACAAATAATTACACTATTTAAATATGATTATTATTTTTGTTTTACTTATCAAGACCATAAAAAGTATTGTATTGAAATCATTTAATCACAACTGAAAACAAATCTGAACAATTTTACTAATAATTACTGTTAAAATTCCAAGTGAGTATGTAGTCATTGGTACGTACTATTTACTCAAGTCGTATTAAAAGTTTTACCGTGACCGGTTAGCGTGATTAGGCCTAATCGATGTTTTTAATGTGTTTCGTGTCGTGTCTTGTGATTTTTGTTTTGTTCATTAACTTTAATGTTTTGACTACCTCATGAAGGGAATTATTTATTTCTGTGATCTGAAGATGGGTACATAGGTTACCCGAAACCGCGGTAATCACATAGTGATTTGGATTTTATAAAACAAAAAAGCAGGTATTGTACCTATTTAATTTATTGATAAAAATTCCAATCCGTGGGCTAACATGTTGAAATTGATATACATTCATCTTCTGAAACATTTAATTTTTATTTCGTTCATGTTTTGTTTTCTATTGTATAAGTGAGAATTTAAATGTCAAAACATACATTCAGTAAACATAAACAAAGATTCTTAAACAAAAAAATATTAGTTAATAATTTAATAATTTAACTCCTTATCAGCTATTGTTGATTTATATAATATATACCAATTAGTAAACAAATTTAGTTTCAGTAGTTTTCTTAAGTTTTATTTCCTTCGTAAATTTTACTGGAAGCTCGGAAGTTATCTAAAGAAATAAAAACCGATACGACTTAAAAAAAAGTCCGATTTTCAAAAAATTTTGAAAAAAATTGTTATTAAATTTTTTAGAGGTGCATGTAACTAAAAGTAGGTGTACAAAATTTCAAGCTGTTTTCAACATTTTTTGGTGTTTTTTTTTTGCTGTTATTATTTTAAACAATCGGTTTACTCGATTTTTGTCGTTTTTAGCGTATTAGCTAATCTTTACTCTTTCTTATATCATAAATGTTTGTTATTTACATTGTGTGATTTATAAACATAGGCAATTATAATGTAAGGGATATAACATAGGGAAAATCCTATGGAGCAGGCGAATTTTAGAAGGTAAAAAGACAGATTTTCATTGATTTATGTAATAAAAACTTTAAATGCTATTTTCTGCAAATCTTTTTTCCGTGTTTTGTTACACTAAAGTTTGAATAACTTTGAAACTATAAGAGATAGAAACATGAAATTTTTACAGAATTATCTTGATACCTTTTCAAACATTCTAGAGTATGGAAAATGTTTTACCTTATCAAATAGGATTTTAATAAACAAATGAAATTTAAAATTATTTGTTTTAATTGTGAATTTTTAAAAGTACATATATTTTTTACTATGCAAGCTAGAAAATTTTCAATACTCTAAAAGTTGTATTGGTACATGTATATTATGAGAAAAATTTTCATTTAAATTGTTTAACAAACAAAAATGTTATTCAATTTTTTTTAAACGTGAATTTTGCTACAAAAAACCACTAAAACCCATATAAAACACAAGACATGGGGTGGAAAAAAAATCATTCTTACAAATCTTTTTTTTTAGAATTTTTGAAGGTAAAAAAATATAAAATAGTTGAAAAAATAAAAAAATCTTTAAAAAAGTTGCCGAAGGGCTCGGATCCCTTTAAAACGAATTAAAAATGGATTTCAATAAGTACAGTCTTTACTTATCAAAAAAATATAACGGGTGTAAATAATCAATGTTGAAGAACACTGTCATAGTTTTAAATTAATTACTAACATGTTTTTATATCAGGCTAGTTTATTAGGTTAGGTATAAATTTATATATAATTGAATTGTAGTTGAGTAAGATTATTTCGCTTTGTTTCAAGATACTAACTTTAAGAAACCAATAGCAAAGAATAAAAAACTTTTTGTAAAACACTATTATAGTAAGTTAAACACCAGCAAGTATGTACCACCCTTGTAAGATATAATATATGTCTTGGCTCTTAGCGGCAGAAGTTGAGTTCTGTTATGGTAATGTGAAATGGTGATTTTGTGACAAATGTTTGTTACAATGTCGCCGATGTCGTATATAAAGCTACTTCAATAACACCGTCGAAAACAAATTCTTTTTAAGAGTAGGGCAGTAAAATGTAACATTTAATACTATGGTTCTATACACGAATTTTTAGGGCTAAGTAGGCTAGTATGCAATCCTAAATAAAACGAGATTTCATTCTTTCATAAATTACTTGTGAATCTGTAATAACGTACTTTCTTATCAACTCTTATAAAAGCGAGTGTACGTACGTGAGTAACATATAATATAACAGCTGATTTCACCCATAATCTGTAATACTTAAACAAACCCAGTGTATATTGGGGTTATGTTTACAACTTCAACCATTGTAATTTCTTATGAAGTTGATTTTTTTAAATATGAGTTATAGAACTAATGTATGCTATAATACGTTATAATATTTGCCTTGAGGTTATAAACTGTATATAAATACAACCTTGTATCATCAAAATGTACGTTTATATAAATTTAAAGAAGAAATACCTATTCTTTTAACTTCTTAAACATTCGTCGTCTTCGTATAACATATAAAAATATTCGATTATTATTTTCTTCGCTATAATATTAATAACTTATAAATCACTTGAACTATCAATATGAAATAAAAAGCAATTAAAGTATAATATTTGTATCTTTCTAGAAATATATAATAACGTACATAAATAAAAATTTTTAACAAATAGGCCTACATATTTATAATTATTCCAATTAATTGTAAACATTTACCTGGTTAAAAATCACCGTCAGCATTGTTAGGCACTATAGGTAGGCCTAGATAAAGTCTGTTGTTTTTAAATAGTTTTTTTGTATAAAAATTATGTATTTCTGATGTGTATCTAATTAATCCGTCTGTGTTTTTTCACTGGGGCTTACTAGTATTTTAATATTTCTTATGAGTTAAGTCGGACACGAGTAACAAAATAAACGTGATACATATTTTGAAAATATTATAAATTTCCTTTATCACGATTTTTTGGCACAATATTAATTTATTTGTACTGTAGATTATAATTCAGTAAATATTGAAATAATATCTCATGTGTTTTAGATAAAACAACGTGATATAATTTTACTTGTATTTGTTATATACTTAACTATGTTCCTTTATTTTGAGGTAGTAATATAGTTTTAATTATTCCAGTTGTATACTGTCTTCAGAATATACTTAATTTCCTTCAAAGATACTACAGCAATAAAGTAGTGCTGTCAGAGATAATTTCACAAAACTAACAATTTCAATCGATGCCGTTTATGAAATTAACATTATAAAAAAACTAACTTTTTTCTTCTTTTATATGATTCTACATTATAGAAAAATAAACAAATACAACTCCATATTGTAAGAGATATATTTGAAAACAAAAATATCTTAAATATACCCACAAGAAATTAATGTAAGATGAAATCCTTTCCACAATTATTGTTAAATCGTACAGTCATGGCAGTTCATGGCAAGATCACATTTAAACAAAGACACGTGGAGTTCCTCTGGTTATTGAACCAATCTTCCCAGGGAAAGTGTAAGCTAGGCACAAAACTGCAGTTCTACCCCGGCCCACTCGAAGATGAAGTGTGATACACACTTTACGAAAAAGAGCAAATCCAATAAGAGTGTGCTAAATATCAACCATACAATAAAAGTAAGTTTTCTCCTTCAGACAAATCAAAAAACAAAAATTAGAAACCCTAAGTGCATATATATTTATAAATTATCATAACATTCATCCTTTTATTTCACAGGCAATTTAATACATAAAATAATCCCAAAATAAACGGTTAAGTCAAATACAAATTAAGTGTACAAAATAAATTTATCTAAATATGGAAACTAAAAATGTCCTCAAAGTAAAAGTTAGGTACTACGAATAAAACCAAACGTGTCTAAAGACGTATGTAAATAGTTTATCAATTTTAATTAATTAATGAAAGACTTTAAATAATTTTTAAATTCAATTGAATTAATTAAAACAAATCATAACATTAAAACACTTTACGAAAAACAAGTACTGTTTAAATTATTATAGTTCTAAGATCAGATTATCCTCTAGTAAAATTAGATGCTATAAGCTTTCTACTAAGGAAATAACAACTAAATACAAGTCATATTTAAATATTGTACAAGACATAAAATTGTTTGATAATATATAGTTTCTAAACCATTAAGTAATTTAGTAGAATACATAAAGGAATTAATCTGCATTTTTAAATATTGAGAGAATTGAAACATATTAGAGAATACTTCCCTGGACCTAACCCTTGTAAATGTTTTAATAAGATTAAATGTGAATTTATAAAGTAGATATCTTATTGTATACAATTAGTTCGAATACTAAAAGCTTTATAAATATAATACTGTAGTAATTTTTTACATCTTTATTTTGAACAATATATAATTAATCTGAACTAGTCTTTATAATAACCTATTTATCTAATATCTCTCAAGAAAGAATGGCATTGAAGATTCCAGAACATTATTAAAGAACAGTAAAGATCGGCACAATCTCGGCGCCAAATTAAACATAAAAAAATAACGTCGACCAACTAATGTGTTTTTTAATTATGTAGATTCAAAATTACTGCTTATAACAGTGTTATAGGCTAATAACAATATTATGTTAAATTCCTATTGGGCTCTCCTAGCCATTCGTTTTCCCAATCGCGTAATTTTTCAGTTATTTGGGATTAGTATCTCCAGCATCCTGAGATTCTCTTTCTTTCGGTTTTTAATTACGCCTTCAAAACACTTTCTTTCTTCTGAAGCCTGTGCACAAGATATTCCTATCGTGAACTTTTATTCTGCTTTCGACCTGAGCCTTGCTGGTTCTTTTAACCTTTATTATAACTGTTGTTATAAAATACTAGGGGAGACCCCTGCGTGCTCCGCACGCCAACCCCCAATGAAACCTTCTAAAAACAAATAAATGTTATGTTTTATTTATATTAAAATTGTACGATTAATAATAACCTCAAAACTAAGATGATAAATAATGATAAATGTTCAAATCAAATTATTTCTTATATTTGTTAACAGCAGTTATAATAATGCAAGGCTTTAGGTCTACACTTTAAAACCCTAACCTAAAAGTTAGAAATACAAAAATAATTGCTTCAAATTTTGAAATCAGCTGTTAATGGAAATATTGGAACAAACAGCTATATTGTGTCTGTTGAATACAAAATAAGCAAAAGCTTTTAGCATTTAGTCTTAGCTTTAGCTTTCACTATTAAGTCAAAACTTTTAATCTGAGCACTTGGTTAAAGTGAGGTGAATAACCTTTAGCTAAGGCAAGTTATCAAAAGCTGAAAATTTTTAGCCAAAGCTTAAAATCGGGCATGTGTTTTAAGTTATAGCTTTTGCTTATTTTTTATTCAACAGACACATTATCTGTTATTTTATCCAATTGGTTGCTATGGTAATAAATGTAAATACATGTGTTGGTTTATCATTCTAGGCCTAACCTAAGAATTTTTTCCAACTAAATTTACAAATATTGAAATAAAATAAGATTTTTATCGAAATGAATTATAGCCTATGTTACTCAAGGATAGTGTAGCTTTTTATTAGTAAAACTATTTTTTCAATCGGTTCAGTAGTGCCACAGATTACCCCGTACATTCAAACAAACAAACAAAAAAACAAACTTCACCTCTTTATAATATTATAGTATAAATGTATGAAACGTTAATAGAACAGCCATACAACCTTCAAAAAATCACACTTATAAGGTTTCTCTTCTATGTGTCTGTCAAAGTGTATGTTTTATAGGTTAATAAGTAGCAGATTTAATTTAAAATATAATTTACATTAACTGTCATATATTAGTTTACAGAACAGCTGTTTTATGTTTTTAATTAATTTATTTAATACCAAATGTTTTAATGTATTTCTTATGGGGATTTTTCGTTTTACGGGGACCTCAAAAACTCCTTAGTTTTTAATTTTAGAAAAAACTCATACGTTTCCCTCGTTCCTTGAATCGATACCTTTAATTTGATACCTCTTCCATAATCCTCCGATTTACGAAATTCCCACAATTTTGAATCTAAAATTTTGCTTACAGGATTATATATAAGGATATGGTATGTTTTATGTACAATAAAGGTGTAGGATAAATAATAATCTCAAAACTACTAGATGGTAAATAATGTTAAATGTTCAAATTAAATTATTTCTTATATTTTATAACAGCAGTTATAGTAATGGTTAAAAGAACCAGCAAGGTTTAGGTCTAAAAATAATTGCTTTAACTTTTGAAATCAGCTGTTAATGGAAATATTGGAGCAAACAGCTGTATTATCTGTTATTTTATTCAATTGGTTGCTATGGTAGTAAATGATAATACACGTATTAGTTTATCGTTCTAGGCCTAACCTAAGAATTTTTTCTGACTAAATTTACAAATATTGAAATAAAAAAAGGTTTTTATCGACATGAATTATAGCCTACGTTACTTAGGGATAGTGTCGCTTTTTATTAGTAAAATTATTTTTTCAATCGGTTCAGTAGTGCCAGAGATTACCCCTTACATACAAACAAACAAACTTTACCTCTTTATAATATTATATTAGTATAGATTAGAATGGATACGAAATAATTTGATTTGAACATGTAACATTATTTACCATCTTAGCTTTGGGGTTATTTGAAATCCTACACCTTTTTTTATAAAGAAAACATGATTCTGTGTATAGAAGGTTCCAACGGAGCACGCAGGGGTTTCCCCTAGTCAGTTATAAGTTACTCATAGCAAATAAGTTACTTTGCCGTCAATGGGCTTTGTCAAATTTAAACCTATTTTTCAAAAACAAATAACATAGAAACCCAGTGATACAAGGTACAGTTATAACCAGGTACAAGACTGTTCCTTATTAGGTACATTAGCATGAAATAACGATGATTCGTAAAATGTTTTTTTTTTCTTGAAGATTTAGTTTTTTTAAATATTTAATAAAACACTTCTCAAAGGATGTTAATAACATTACAAAAACTTAAACTGAAGATTGCAGCTAGAGTGAGCCAGCTTCTTTAATTTTGGCAAACACAACTGAATAACATGTTGTCCGCAACTTGATCATTTCCACATAGATCAAAGTTGAAAGAAATACTAGATTGTTTAGAATAACATGAGGTTAATTTAAACCACTAAGTAGGTCGAACCTACACAACTGTGTTGGAGGATCCCATATGTTTAGGCTCGACTAGCGTATTCAATCTCTAGGCCTCTTTGTTTTCCCAGACTATGTTTCTATTTATGATTTCATTCAAAAAATACAATTTTCTTTCTAAATATACTTAGTGACAATTTATATGATTTATTTTTGTTTTACTTATCAAGACCTTAAAAAGTATTGTGTTGAAATCATTTAATCACAACTGAAAAAAAATCTGATTAACTTTACTAATAATTACTGTTAAAATTCCAAGTGTGTACGAAAAAATAGGGTTTACTATTTACTGAAATTATAATATTTTACATAAGGGTAGTTTTCTAAAAATGAATGTATTTATTAAGGGTTTTTTACAAATGTATAAAAATAGAAACAAATAAATGATACACCCCGAGGTTATTCATATGTTAGGGGATTTATGTTTATACTTATAAACTAATTAATAATCTACACATTCTACATAAAATACAGACATAAAAATAACTTATTAATTTTATTTTGTAATAAATTAATTGCTTACACGCTTCCTCAGCAAGGGTTAAATTAATTAAGTTACACGTGAAAAAACATGGACCAAGACCGGGATTTGAACCTGGATTGACCATGTTTTTTCACTTGTAATTTAATTAATTTAACCCTTTCTGATGAAGCGTGTAAGCAGGTAATTTATTACAAATAAAAAATAATAATAAATAACACCACTATAGGCTGCAAAAAGAATTGATATTGTTTTCAATGTCGCATGCGAGGTATTCAGTCTATTAATTCATAAATGCAGTAAAACCGTACAAGTGAGATAACATCGACCAATATCTGGAGGATCAGGATAGTTAATGGTAGAGTGTTGCCCCTGAAAGGCAAAGGTCCTGGGTTCAAATCACTTTCTTGGTCCATGTTTTTTCACTTGTAATTTAATTAATTTAACCCTTGCTGATGAAGAGTGTAAGCAGGTAATTTATTACAAATTAAAAATAATAATAAATAACACCACTGTAGGCTGCAAAAAGAATTGAGATTGTTTTCAATGTTGCATGCGAGGTATTCGGTCTATTAATTCATAAATGCAATAAAACCGTTCAAGTGAGATAACATCGACCAATATCTGGAGGATCAGGCAGGGGCGGCTCCAGGACAGTTTCTCGGGGGAGAAACATTTTATTAATAAACTAAAACAATTTAAGTAAGTGTGTAAGCCTAAAAAATAACATAAAAAATACATTCATAGGCATAAAAAATTAGATTCATAAACATACAAAATAAAATTATATCAATAAACATAAAAACTAACCTTAAAAACTAAGATTCAGTTATATATACAAGCTTATAAATAAAATTATTTATTTGGTTGAATTGAAAATTAAATATGAAAATGAATAATGATATGTATTGATAATGGAGAATTAAGAGTTAGTAGGGGGTGGGGTGGGTACCGTTATGAGAGCACTGACCTTGACGGAAGAAGCGCACCAATAACATAAAATAACCAATATCAACTGTAGCCTACCCTTCAAACAACTCAGCTCAAATACAAAACCTTTGTCTCAAGTAACTCAAGTTAATATGTTTTGTCGTTTTTGAGAAATAGTTATGAATAGTGAGTCAGTGGCAGAGTGGCATTTGGCATTTATCTATATTTCTAACGCTTTTTACGTTTTAATAACCTTAAACGCAAAATATTTTAAAATCCC
>JAGFPH010002851.1:126740-175356 GCA_018207615.1 Philaenus spumarius | reverse complement strand
CAAGGGTTAATTTAACTAAATTACAAGTGAAAAAACATGGAATCGAACCTTTACCATTTCGTGGTAATACTCTAGCCACCCTGAAACATTTGAATTTGATAAGGCAAGTAAACATAATTTCACATGGTAAAAAATGTTAAATTGTATGACTGAAAACACCTGTATTAGTGTTTTTAATGTAAAAGTTCAGCCATGACAACAAAACAGCTAAAATATATGAAATTACAAAACCGAACATTCGTTTAAATCAAACCAAGTGACTTCATAAGGTGTACGTACACATCTTTATATTTGTTTCCAAGACACACATGATAGTACAGTAGCATATCATATTAGAAGTACTAGGGGCTCAGCCCCTGGACGCTTCGTGTCCCAACCCCGCCTCGGCCTCAGATGGTTGCTTCGCTTCGCTCGCAGTTGGAAAATTCGCTAAAGAATTTCGTTAATCTTTGGCTCGTTTGTACATAGGTTTGTAAAATTATGAAACCAGGCTTAAATATATCAACAGCAATTACAAGATTAATTATAACCTCAAGTACATGCTTTAGAAACGTAAGAGAGGCTTTCATTACGATTTTAGTCCTAGTTCTACTATCTTCTGTCAACTAAAGTTTTGAAACCAGGCCTAAATATAGTAAAAATTATTGCAGCATTAACATAACCTCAATACTATGTTTCAGAAATGAGCCAGGCCAATATTACAAAATTGACTATTAGAATTATCCATCTTTGCCAAGTTTAACTGTTTTTTGACAAAATAATTTGTTAAATCAGGCCCAATTTATTCTAATTCCAACGTGCTAAAACAGTATAAATTAGCTTGTTTTTTAACAGTAAATAAAAACTATCCAATGAACAGCTGATTTTGGATAATAATCAATCTCAGTTCTATTCCACTCTATTTCCAACGTGTTAAAACAGTATAAGTTGGCTTGTTTATAAACAGCTGTTTCGATCGCTTTATTTGCTATTTCGTTGTTATTTTGTAACCAACATTGGCAACCCATAAGACCCTACGTTAAAATTTTTCAACTTTTAAATTAGATTTTCTCAAAAAATTGTGTTTTTACACGAAATACAACTATATGGGTATACTTAAAAATCAAAACTACACCTAAATACAAAATTTCTTTGAATTTTTTGGAGTCGTTTTTGAGATCCGCGACAGATACAAGAATTGCTCATTTAAAGTAATATCATATAGTAAATAACTCACCGCTGGTGCCTCCTCAATAACCTTCTGATGTCTTCGCTGCACACTGCAATCCCTTTCAAACAGATAGACACAGTTGTTGAAATGGTCGGCAAATACTTGTACTTCCACGTGTCTGGGCGACTTGATATAACATTCCAACAGTACGTCGTCGTTGCCGAATGCTTTCAGCGACTCTCTACGAGCTGAAGAGAGTTGGGACTCAAACTCCGAAGCTGACATTGCTACACGCATCCCCTAGGAGAAACAAACATAAATTTGTTGCATCAATCCCTACAGATGAGTTGTTCGTAAATATGTGGTCAGTTAAAAAAAAAAGTTCAAAGGTTTATTACTGTGAGGCAGGCAATTTTAAATGAGCACAGTCGCTTATTTCACGACTGCTGTTATATTTACCTTGCCACCGCCTCCTCTAACAGCTTTAATCATGATAGGATAACCGATACGTTCAGCTTCTCTGATTAGGTTAGGTACACTCTGGTCTTCTCCATGATATCCTTCGATAACAGGCACTCCTGCAGCGGACATGATGGCTTTAGATGTACTGGAACCAATACAAAAATTATCTAAAACTCTTTTATAAATGAAGAGAAGTAACATGTAACCCAGCTACACAATTTAAGACGAGACATTCTTCGGTTAAACATTATTCAGGAAACTTAAAAAACAAACAATTTGTACAGAGTTTATAAAGAAATATAACATATTTATGGATAATGAATGTGGCATAAAATGAAAACCTTGAGCATTGAAATGAGAATAAAAAATTATTTAAGGCCGAGGACATACGGCGTGACTGTTTTGGGACGAACCAGTTTTACTTTACAACCGGAATGAAACACAGATTGTGCATCAGTTGGGGCCTATTCATGATCCACGAGGATGTTGACATTTCTTCACTGTCCCCATTGTATAATAAAAATAAAATAAAAATGTATAATTAAAAACGTGACATATTCACTTTTCCATCACTTCATTCCTTGAATACCTAGGAAGTTTATAGTTACAGTAGAGTCCCGGTAATTCGAGTCTTGATAATCCGACGTTCCGTATAGTTCGAGCCACAAATAGCATTGAATGTGACCATGCATCGTGACACATTCTTGCTGCTTGAAGGATACCGATCTTTAAATTTTTGTTTTCCAATGAATCTCTCAAGAGCGTTTGTACAATAAGTCGCCGGTATAAATGCTTAACATTTTTTTATAATGCCCTGATCCATTGGCTGTACAACTAAAGTCATGTTCGGGGAGGGGGAAAAAAATAACCGTAACGTTGTTCATATAAGTGGGATAGAGTTATGCGCAGTACTAGTGTCAATAAACAATATGATTGTTCTGTTTACAAAAGGTTTTATCGAGATTTAACAACGGACAGAGATTGGGCAGAGCATCAATGACAAACTACAGTATCGGTACCTAGAGAATTCTCGGACGGCAAAATTCTTGGAAACCGGTACCGCGTCTAGAATTACAATACGTGTACAAACACGTAAGTCCTGCCCCCTATGTCCAGCCCCCTTTCTACCAGACAGTGACCTATTTATCCAGCGATCCCTTTCACAGCACAAGATTTTATTTTTAGTGTTGAAAAAAACTTCGAATTAAAGAAGTTGACTTCGAATTATCTATCATGTTTTTACATTGATATTATATAAAGTTCAAGGAACCTAATCGAAACTTCGAATTAAAGGTAATTTCGAATTAAAGACGTTCAAATTATCCAAGTTCTACTATTTATACAAAAATAACATCCAAACAAACTTTTCCCGGCACTGCCATATCCCCCTGGAGTGACATCGCAGCTCGTAAATGTCGCAGGGTAGTTAAACAAAAAACTATTTATAATTTCTTTAATAACTAAGTTTCTATTTTTTTCTGTGTATAAAATTACTTTTTTACCTCAGTGTTCAACACAAAATAGTGTATATTTAATAAAACTTTAATTTTTTCGGAGATACGAGGACTGTAAATAATAGTTTTACCTTAACCTCTACATATTCCGTTAATTCAAGTTTTTCACAATCCGAGGTACTCTTGGTCCCATTCAACTTGAAATATCGGGACTCTATTGTATAAAGTTTTTCGTGCTTTTTCACTTTTCCGACAAATTTTAAGATCAGTTTTGGTCATGTAGACAAAAACAGAATATAAATGCCTCGTGCACAAAAACAGAATGCAGAACACCTTGTGGTTCGGTGCTACGCAATTGAGACTGTGGAAAACAATTGCGTGCAACTGATTTGAAACTGATTGCAAACTAATCTCATTCCGATTGCCTCGAGTTCAACTGGTTTTCAACCTTCGCCCCAAAACAGTTGCACCGTGTGCGCTCGGCCTAAGAAGAAGAACGCAAATTAACTCATTACTTTCTTCAATAGGTTTCAGTATACACACTTTTTGTATTTAAATAACCTTTATTAAAATAGAGGATAATACCAGGTATAACTAATTGAATCATTTAAACATATTTTCTTCATAACGACTTTGTTGGACAATTTTAGGCTTTTACGAGAATTAAATTTGTAAGCAATAGCCATGTTAAAAAATTCAATCAAACATAAGTATATTTCATTAGGCATTAGTATTACAACTTTAAGAAAAGTTATTTAGCTTATATTTTAACAAAGAGTGTGAATGATGCGTATAGACATCCACCATTCTAGCTTAACCCTTTGTCTAAATCGGTATAGTAAAGCCGGTTCTACACGATGCTACGAACGCTCGCTCCAACGTTGGACCGAATGTTTGAGACAAGTATGTTCGACAGATGGCGCAGCAAGTGTTCCTGCTACACGCTGTATCGAATGTTTGATCCAATATTTTAGAAAACAGTTTGGTACAAACAAGGATGTTAGTCTATAATAATAGGCTATATCTTTTAATTGTAGGCCTACACATTTATCGAATTAAAAATCCCCACATCATATTTAGGTAGGCCTAGATTAAATTTGTTTCAAAATAGTAATTTTTCAACTGTATAGTATCTAATTAATCTGCCTGTGATTTTTGACGGGAACTTACTAGTATGAAATATAAATTGTGGCCTACTTAGACTACCTGTGAAAATGTAAGTGAATAATGTTACCGATTATAAACTAAACACAAAAATAAACCTAAACAAGACGAGTCTTTAGTGCGAATGGAGAGTAAATAGTGCTTCGTATGAACGAGTCGTGTGGCCGTCGAGTCGAACCGACGAACAGTTTCCTTCAAACATTGGAGGCATCCCTTTGACTAGGTGCAAGAATACCGTCATCGGCCGGAACATGGTCAAATGCGAAAGTTCGACGCTCGTAGGTTTGAACAACGGCCACACGATGTGGCGAACCATCAAACGTCCAACGTCGGAAGGTGTTCGTAGTATCGTGTAGAACCGGCTTAAGCAAAACAGACAAGGGAACAACAGGAATATTTACACTCACAAGATGTTGTCACTTTTTCAATCATTGATCATCCCTATTTGGAAAAAGCATGGTACAATTTAACACACTGGACAGCAATGCTTAAACATCTTTACAATTTTAATAAAAATTGAGAACACTTAGTTTTTTTTTTTTTTTATCTAAATCATTATAACAGCAAACCCATTACAGATTTAATACAATCAACAATCTACTTATTTACAAACTTCTATCAACCGGTTACAAGCCTGAACAGTGAACGTATGGTTTAATGAGTGAATACTATATGTACATACCACACCTTTTTATTCCCATATCCCTGATGGCCGACGCAGGAGGGCCAATAAATATAACGCCTTCTTTATGGCATTGCTCGGCAAACTCTGCGTTCTCGGACAAGAATCCGTAGCCAGGATGTATTGCATCGACTCCCGCCTTGTTGGCTACGGAGAGTATCTTGTCAGATCTGAGGTAACTTTCTTGCGAAGGTGCAGGGCCTATGTTGTAAGCTTCATCAGCCTAAACAGGGAAAAGTGCACATAACCATCTACACACATAGTATTTCATTTATATAAAATTAAAGGACAACATTATCAAACTATTAGAGGAAATAATGTTATGATGGTTAATTGGAGATGTATGAAGTAGTGAAGGGTTCTGAACTATATAACCCAAAAGTACTAGTAGTTCTGTGAACAGTAGATCTCGCTCGTTGAAATAACAAATGTGGTTTTGAGCTTAGGTTAAAAATAGTGTGCCAGTAAGGAAGTAAGCACAAGGTTTAGCCAGTGAAACATTATTTACAATTCCCGCGATTCCGGGATTTCTAGTTCTCGTTTTTATTTCTTTTCTTGAGCTTTAACTGCTAAAGATTTTCTTTTAGAGGCATTGTGTTTTATTTAGGTTAATAATGCGTAACATAGCTAAAAATATTGCGTTATAGAGGGACAACATACAATTAAATATTTACATACTTAAATAACTCAAACTTAACAATGCATCATAAGTTAACTTAAGTTCCATATCATATTCCAATATTAGAAATAATGAAAACAAACGATGTTAAAATAGTGATCTCAACCCATGTACCAACACTTCCCACGATCATTTTTTGTATGTCCTTTATCGCTGCGAGGTTTCATTTGTTTCATCTCATTTTGTAATTCAAGTAAAGCTAAGTCAAATACTTTTATGAAATTTACAATGATAATTTACAGGTATACAGTTCAATTCTTTGATTTATCCTTTACACTTTCTTATAATAAATAATATGTCATTTTTGGGCAAATGATATACCTATTCCTAAATTACTATTCAAAACAGGCCTAGTTTTGTTAGCAGTCTTGTAGTAGAAACATAAAAACTTGTGTTTTCAAAACAAGAAATTTGAAATTGATAAATATTTTTATACAATTCTATTTAGAACTAAATTACGTAACTTTTTTACATTAATGAAAAAAATTACAAGAATTTTTACTACTTTTTATGTAGGCCTAAAGTTAAACATTTTCCTTTCGTTACTGAACGTGATTGTTTCTTGAGCTAATAACTTTCTTAATTTTACTTCAATAATTTTTTTACTGGCATATATGAATTCTTTAAACCTTTATCTACAAAAAAGCTATGGAACACTTTTGAATTGGTTTAGAATAAACGTATAAAAACATGGTTGAAATACAAAAACTTGGACGATTTTTAACAAATTCGAAGTTTACGGCCATTTTGTGAGCTTACCGTTAAAGATACGGAAAATATCAAGAAAACAATTTTGTTTAAAATTTAATTTGCTTTAGCAAAATGTTATTAGTTTTTAAATTCAACTTACGGTTAAACCACAAACTGGCTTTGGAAAAAAGCTTACACTGAGGGAAACGGTCCGGCCGCCATTTTTATTTTATTTAAGGGGTTAAAAATGAAAAATGGAAAAAAAACCGTATATATACATGGCTCGGCCTAGGAATAAGGAACATTCATGCAAAAAATCATCAAAATCGGTCAAGGTGTTTGGCCGTAATCGTGAGACAGACGAAATGCCGAACGGTCGAGTTAAAACGGAGACCTCGCTTACGCTCGGTCAATTACCAGAATGATTGGTGTCTAACACACCAACACCAATTCAATATACTGAACTATAACAAAGCAGGGATGTAACGTATTCATAAAGTAAGGGCCGTCGGCTTATATTTAATTGTTAGTGGTTTCTGAACACAATTTTACGCAAGCAGAGCCATTGGCTACTGCTGTTGTTAGCGTGTTTCCGTAGGAAAGATGAGCTATTGCAGTGACTCTTATAGTGAGACCCAAGGTCAGGAGTTGTCAATGAGCATTGATCATGTTCACCAGAACACGTTTTGGGGTAGCATTAAAAATGTTATATATATATATCTTTATGATGTTGGTTTTTTAACCCTTTTCACTCGAGTGTCGGAACAGCCCCGCACCCTTCAAATCCACACTAACTCCTATGTCGTGCGAGCCCCGAACTCGCTATGACAACGTATTTTGATTGCATTTGAACGGACGTAGTTACTTTGATGATCGCTATTGTTGAAGTTTGAGATGTACTGCTATCTCTGGAATTTTTTTAGAACCATTTGAGTTCAGTTTCTGTGGTAAATAAGTCTTAGAAAATGATGTTTGCCGTCTTTGGCCGCTCTGCAAACAGCCGTCGGCTCTCGCCGTTGTTTGGTTCCTACTTACTACGCAGTGTTTTAGTGAGCTTACGCGTTGTTTAGTTTTGCTGTACTAGGTTATCGTGTGTAATTTCACAGTTTATTTTTTAATATTGTTCTTGTTACAATAACGATTGTTGTGAAATAAAATAACCACGAAGAAGACGGCAGTTATGACGGGAGTGGCGACGGAACTTTTGTTTCGAACATGAGTGATACCAATAAGTTTTGAAAAAAGCTTTACTTACTAGTTTTGACCTAAATAATGCTGTTGCTAAGCAATAAAATAAATAGTTGAGGCAATTTTAAACAAGTTGGGTGTCAAAACAAATTTTTTCATAAAAACTTATTTTTTACAAAAAACTTGTTTTTAAATTAACATTTTTTTATAATGTATTATTGTGTACATGTGTGGCGATGGCTTTGAAAACACAGTATTTACTCAACACTGTATGAATGTGCCATTTTTCTTATTCAATCACCTCTATTCGTTTAATTGCTTCCCATTTTTTGTTTGAATATAAAACAACACGCTTTCGCTCTCCACTCATAATGACACCCTCATTCACAAAGTTTAACACCGACATCGAGTAAAACCAAAAGAACAAACTACAGTAGCAGTGGGAAGAAACAACTCGTGGGAAAGTATGGTGAGTATAAGATGCTGCGAGGAGGGGAGTGTATTACAGGTCCAAGACCACTTAGTCATTCACTACACTACCCGTCTGCTAAAGGTCACCATACAATTGTGTTGGGTAAGGGAGTGGAAATGATTTCAGAATGTACACGGCAAACTACAGTTTTGTTTTCGGTCTGTTCAAACTAACACAAAAGGTTTTACTATAAATTCACTTATTGAGAAATCCTCTCAAGCTATGAATTATTTATCAAAACCAATTCAGTCTACTTACATTTATTTGTAAGGTAAACAGAATTGATTTTCACAAGTTTTTTACTTTCTCCACCCTATACGTAGTGTATGGAGAAAGTATTGCTTTCGTCCAAATTTTCAAATTTGAATTTTTAGTGGAATTATCTGTTTTGGTGCTCCCTGAACCCAAAAAAGTGTTTTTTTTTGTGATGTCTGTCCATGTGCCTGTGTGTCTATAAGGATGTGTACAAAGCTAGAGACCATACCAACGGTCCGATTTTGATGAAATTTGGTATGTAGGTGTAGTACTGGAATATCTCCAGGCGTTTTTTTCATTTTTTAAAAATTTTTATTTTTAAGGGGTTTTACCCCCCAAAAATGGCTAAAAAACGAGAAAAATCAAACTTTTCAAAAACGGCTCTAACGATTTTGATAAAATTTGGCTTATTTGTAGCCCTTAATGTACCCTACCATATGGAAAAAACCGCTTCTTTCTAAAAATTCTTGTTTAGGTAATAATTTTTGGGGGTTTTTGGCCAAAAAGGGGTTTGTTTTTCAAAAGTCTTCAAAACATTTTTTGGTGCATCTATACAGGCCTAATTGACATTATTGGTGCAAATTTGTTCGAAATCAATCGAATAGTTTTAATAATAATAATATTTATTAGTTAATATTTTGAATGAAACTAATATAAAACTTAATATGGTTGTGTATTACATACATCTAATATTTTCCATGGTATGTCCTACTTTTGCAATTCTAAACCAAGGCTCAGATAACCAAAGTTCGACTGTATAAACTTTTTCATATAATTACAATATACAAACAAGCGCTTAACATTTTAATCATACATGTCATGTATTTCTCTTCGTATCCTGCCTGCTATTGATAACTAACAGATAGAGACAGGAAGTCAGTTTATATTTCAAAAGAAACTTATTGTTTTGACATCCAATCGAGATATCTCTTTGATATTGCTTTCCATTGAAGAAACATGTCTCGTAAATAAGTTGTTGCAAACTGTTCTACTTTCTATCATTTAGATTGAATTTTTTCTGGCATAAACTAAACACGACTGTTGAAAGAAAACGTCAATATATAAAGTCAGTTTGCAGTAACCATAACGTATCTATAATTAAAACTATTTAAAATAACATATACTGATGAAACTATGTTCTTGGTGAAATTGCATCTATATAATAAAATTGAATTGCTGTTCCTTTGTAAGCGCATCACTTGAGAACGGCCGGACCAATTTGGCTATTTTTTGTTCTAAAATGTTCGTAAAAGTCCGAACTAGGTTTTTATATACAGAAAAATTTGAAAAGTTTCCCGGAAAATTTTCAAATTCGGGAAAACTAAACAGCCTCTTTTGTACGGACTCAAGACCATAGCACACAAAAACAGCTGTTCTAATAAAATGCTTAGTAACACATGTTTGTTTACATTAATTACCATAGCAACTTTAACCAGTATTAATTTATAATCAGTTTATTATTCTTCAAAACCAACAGCTTTTTTAGGTTAGATTGACCAACTTAAAGCAAACAAAAATCAACTAAAAATGCTTACTATATTTTAATTCAATTCAAACATTGGTTGTTAAATAATATATATATAAAAACAGCTGCATTGGGTCAGCTGGATATAAAAACTGGACATAATTTTAGGTTAGGCCTATAGTGAACCAAAACACGTTTGTTTGAAACCAATTGGGCTAATTTAGAATTAGGATTTTTACAATTCTTCACAACTATTAATTTTTTTAGATTAGGTAAAAGCAAGCAAAAGCTTTACTGTATTATCTATGAACAAACTACAAATCTAAACTTGTGTAGAATATTCTTAAGTGGCATAAAAACCATTTTCCAATTCAATTACTTTAGTCAATGTAATGAAATAGAATAACTTTACTACCCTTTAAATTAAATCAAGCAATAGAGAAGCATTGCTGGGTCCACTAGTAGTAAATAAATAACTTATTTTGTTCTCGCCACAAAATTTTACTGAGCCCTGCCAATCTATCATGCTTTTCAAAATATTAAAGTTAACAAACCTTTGTCTGAACAGTTCAATAAAAATTTTTGAAAAGTACTTAAGATATTACCGTATTAAAATAACTAGGAGAGACCCCGTTGGAACCTTCCATACGCGTATGTTATGTTTCTTTATAATAAAGGTACAGGATTAATAATAACCCCAAGCTAAGACGGTAAATAATGTTAAATGTTCAAATCCAATTACTTTGTATATTTTATAACAGCAGTAAAGGTCAAAAGAACCAGCAAGGCTCAGGTTTACACTTTAATAAAAAACTAACCTAAATTATTTCTTACCTACCGTTGGTACTGTAACTATAAGCCTACCTTTAAAGATTACATTCTGTTACTAGGGACCATCTCTCTGGCAAGACTTTGCCAATCTTTTCTTTTTAAATATGCTTCTAATTATTCCGTAATGGATAAACACGCTTGTTTAAAAACCTTCCTAGGGATTTGCAATAGTACCGGACATGCATTGCAGTGAAGTGAAACAATGTATCTCCTGCAAATTACAGAGTAAACACAAATAGTTTTATTGGCCACCCAGGGTTTAAAATTCAAATCAACTGCCATGTCAAAACAATCAGTTATTGTAATTACACAGTTTTGTAACAGTGCATTTATTTGTAGATCTGTAAATCCAAATTAAACATTATAGTAGGCCTAATTGTTTATCTATAAATTAATTTCAACTACTTTTGTTAGTCAAATGAATTTACCGCAATGTATTTAAATTTTTACAAAAAAAAAAACGTGATCAAGTACATGGAAATGTTTCTATTTGTTTTTACTTTAGTAGAATTTAGATGTTTCTTCAGTTCTTTATTTGGAAATAGTAAAAGTGTTTTACTGTCAATTTAAATCGTGAAAGATAATGAAAGACAGACACGAGTGCAACGTTACCAGTACCTTATTACTTCATTTGAGTATTTGTTAACCATCTTACCATATGTACGTGCATGGAGTTCTTGTCAACATCACTGTAAACTGCCACCGTCTGTACTCCGAGACGTTTAGCCGTGCGCATAATCCTGCACGCAATCTCTCCTCTGTTAGCGATAAGCAGTTTGCGTATCCTGCTCGGAACGACGCCAGCCGAGGTGGAACCATATCGCAATCCTCCGTTTGCGAAAGCAAAACTGTGAAGAAAAGATATATCAATCTGTGAATAGTATTTTAATACAGTTTTTGTACAAGTACTAAACAAATGAAAATGTTTACCTACTAAGTTTAGTTCACTGATTTTTTGGATATGTTTAAACATGAATATCTAAATTTTTAGAAAAGTTATTTTATTGAATGTAAAATTAAAAACTGAATTTAACATGTAGGGAGTCACATTATTCAGGCTGTTTTAAATAAAATGGAATATATAGCTACCAGTAAAACACTGTTAGAATGACTGTCATTACAGTATGTATGTTTCTGAATGTTTCATGAAATGTCTGTAGAAAACATTTTCAATCGATGTCGTATTTTTAATAAATTTTCTATTTTAGAAGAAGTACAACACTGTTTGTTGTTTTGCAAATATTTTCCGATAAAGAATATAGCCTCCTAAACATGGGTAAATTGTGTTTTTTAGCGAGTTTCCATAGGAAAGATGAGCTATTGCAGTGACTCTTATGGTAAGACCTAAGGTCGGGAGTAATAAATGAGCACCGATCATGGTCCCCAGAACACGTTTTGGGGTGGCATTAAAACCTACATATATATAAATGTGTTTGCCCTCTAACGGCCGCATTTTACGTCCGATTTGGTTCAAATTTGGTACACTCTTAGGTTATACAAGTCGCTCAATCCAACAACCGGAAGCATGTTTTTCGACCAGAACTAACCATTTTTTAGATTTATCGTGTTGGTATGAAACTTTTTTTGTGTTTTATCTACAAAATAAATACAGAAGATAGCCCCATCTGGTCCCAAAATAGATCAAAACGTAATATAGGCCTACCATAAAATTATCCTGGTAAAATTCACGTAGGGGATTTTACCGTTTGGGCTGCAACTGATCCAAGGCCGTAAGGTCGAGGTGCAAACTCACAAAGCGTAGTCCATAATGCGAAGGCGCAAAGGCAAGATGCAAACTCAGAAGCGGAACGAAGCACCGCGTGAGCTAAGGAGCAAACAAACTCTACTAAAATATTTTGTACTTCCTTAGCGCCTTCAAGAGTAAGCCAATTTCCCAAATAGTTCGTTAAACCCAAAAACATATAAACTCAATTTCGGAAATTTGCTCAACTAACGTCAGCGGTTCAGTTGAGTGATCAAATAATATCTTTATGCAAGCCATTTTTAAGTAGCTTACACATGTTATGACTACACTTTCTATAATTTTGAAGATATTGATGTGAATGAGGTGTTGTCTGAATGACGAATGTGTAAATTTATATAGGCCTATCATAAAAGGAGACACCAACTACTTTTTCCCACTTCACAGATACAGGCCTACAGCTTAACACCATAAGCGCAAAAAATATAGCAAAAATAAAACTTAAGGACTCGCAAGTAAATTAAAATTTGCTACAAAAAATATGTTTTAGGAAGATTAATGACATATATATATATATATATATATGTATACAGTAGAGCGTTGAAAATCCGAACTAATTGGGATCGAGGGGGGTTCGGATTATCAATTTGTTCGGATTTTTGAAAACAACCAAGAAAATGTCATTTAGGCTAAAATAAATGCCCTTTATTCGATTAAAGTGGTTAAACAGTACAAGCAGTAATGCAATTACAATAGAGTATGTAAGACTACTGCTGTATGATTTAGAAGAAACTGCACGTACGGTAGGGCCAACATGATTTAGCCTACAGCACTTGTAACTCTCAATTACAGTACTAGTACATATAATTAAAAGTTCACTTGTACATTTTAGTTAACACAATCGAAAAATTAAAAAAAATACTGTACAGTACACTACTGTATGTACGACACACTGTTATAATGATTACACAAAGAGAAATGAATGAACTTTCTGAATGTTTACTGAATGTTTCTGAATGTGATGAAAATACTGAGAGCCAGTCTGCTGTGAGGGCGAGTGAGAGCAGATATTAAGAAGTGTTTAAAAAGAGATAATAATGTCAAACTGTCATGAAGATTTTTATGAAATTTTTTAACGAACAATAATTGGGATTTGCGAAAACGAAAACGAAATTTTTGCATGAGCGGCCTCAGAACGCGTTCGGATTTTTGACGTTTCGGATTATTAATATTCGGATTATCGACGCTCTACTGTATATAAAAGTTAATATGATGATAGGTCTATAGTAAACATTGTTCATACAAATATAATATATGAAATTATTCGGTATAGGCCTATCATAATTTATTTAAATAAATCGAAACAGATTTATTTAGAATTTCTTTTTTATAAAAGTGTAGTAATAATCATAACTTCAAAGCTAAGGATAAATATAATTAAATGTTTCAATAAAATTATTAACGCTTATAATACAGGCTAGTATGTGTTGTAATAACAAATTTTAAAACCAGCACGTCCTGGGCCTACTCAAAAACAAGAACCTAACCTTAAAATTAGAGATACCGGTACTCATTATTTCAAAGTATGGTGTCTGCTGATAATGATGTGAAATAGCCTGCCTACCAGTTTAAAGTAAACAGCTGATTAATGTACCAACACCGAAAATGCATCAGCTGAGCTATGTATTTTAAATGGTCAAATATTTTAACTGGCAAAAACATTTTTTTAACTCTACTTGTTTTTTACGGAGCCTAAATTTTACGGATTTCTTAAAATGATAATTTTTGTCTTACTGCGGTAACATTGTAGAGTAGGCCTACAGCTTGCTAGGCTGAAGCTTAAATGTAATACATTTCGCTTTCACAAATTAATAAGAAATTTCCTAAAACAAACTTGGGATTTTTTCCTTATTTTTACCATGGTCAAAGCCATGCACCTGAAAATCAGCATAATCAGGTTTTATTATCGGTCTGTAATACCGGTACAACCAAAAATAGGGCTTAATTTGACTATGATTTCTTTTCAAAATCCCAGACTAGAAAAGTAAATAAATCCATTTACAACTAATATTACATACAAATCATTATACTATACGTTTTATTTGGAATAACTCACCAATTATAATAAACTTTCCTCATGTTAACAAACTTTGATAAACAGTTGGATCCAAACATAGGCATACTAATGAGTTATCTAATAGCCTTAAGTTTTTTTTAACTCCTTATCAACAGATAAAAATTTGTTGTTTGTTTCTTTCTTTTATGTTTAAACAGCCTCATCCTTTCAAAAAGAACGTTATCTGAAGGCAAAAGATAACAAAATCAGTGTAAAATATGTATTTAATTAGTTTACACGTTTTATTGTATATTATTGTTTATTAAAGTTCAAACAATGTAAATTCCTAAGCTTATAAATATAGCCTACTGGTGATGGACATGAGATAGAATGTCATACTTAGTTAGGCCCTATTTGCCACATAAAGTTATGTTATTGACCTTTAGTTCAACAAAATTTGCACACTATCAATGTTGATAAGGCCTCCCTCAAAAGCGTAGAGCTGATTTTGATTATCATTTATTGATAATGTAACAGACCCACGGAGGGGTTACTTTTAAAATAAAATAAAAAAATACTTTTGTTTTCGATGACAACACCTTTTATAATTTTATTTAACAATCAATCTTAGATAGGCTACATCAAAAGATCAAGAGAGAGTGGGTTTTTACTTGATACCCCATATTGTGATTTTCAAGCAAATTAATTTTGGAGGAAAAGACTGGAAAAGGGCTAAGGTTATCTAAAGCTGGTTTCTGTACAAAATTTCCTGGGCAGAATTTTTACCTACTACTTTATACTCACAAGCATATAGTAGGTTTAATTTGTAAGTATTGTATTTGGATAACCTAATAGAACTCCGATCCAATGCAATATTTCGTTCCATTGGAAATTCGACGATAGTGGCGCTATCTATTGAGGAAACGACGGAAGCTGTGTGAAACACCAATGCTACCAATGATTCCTCACGGCGCGATTATGCACTAATTTCCCGACAACCTAATTTTCGCCACACTGCTGCCGTATGGATGCAAGATCTATTTATAATTCATGATCTATGGTAGGGCCTAGACCTATTAGGGGATTCGTATTTTTCATATAAATTTATTTTTGAGCTATGTAAAAATTTGGTCTATTTTAACTAACAAAACATTATTTTACCATTTTATAGCAAAACGTGAATAACCACAGTAAAGCTAGTTTAGGCCTGAACTATTTATAATAATCAAAGAGTTAATTAAATAAACGCCTAGCCTATGTGAACCAGCCTAGCCTATTTTTTATTGTGATTGAACTTGAACATTGTACTTCAGACCTAAATAAGATAATTTACTGTGTTTTAAACTTACACTACTTACATTCTGTAAAAGATTTTATGGAGAAGAAATGCAATAGGTAGTAAATAGCCTTTGATGTAAAGAAATAACATTGATAAAAAAAGTTATGTTGTTTTAACAAATATAGCCTATACATTATCACCATAATAATTAGCCTATAAAAACTACAAAACTTAATGAAGTTCTTTCATAGGAAATGGTGTATTAGTGACAAGAGACCTTGAAAAACGAGAGCAACAGTATGTTTACCAACTTACAAGTTTAAGTTAGGCCTTCTCGTAAGCTGGGATTAATATGGACAGGATTTTACGAGGAGTAATGAAATACAGATGTACGGACAGAGTAACTATGGTTGAACAATTTGTGAAAGTTCGAGATAATCCAACAGTAAGTTATAAACATTTCAATTAATTATAAAATAGATACATGCAAGTCATAAATCACATTTGGAACGCAGACAGTTACAATATGGTATTATTTACCTGATAAGCACTTTGACACATATTTGAATAGTTAAAAAGCGTTTTCATAACTGAAAACTTATTTCACAAGATACTACAGATAATTTGCACAACACCAAACACATAATTAATTGAGTTACAAACAAGCAACAGGCAACGGCAACAGATTGTTACAATAATTATAACCCAGCATGTTATTAGTTTAAACAGTGTTGCCAATGTAAAATACTAAATAGCCTACGTTCAACAAACAAAACTTTGAAGGATCATTCCGCAACATTTACATAAGGAACAGCTGATTTTTTACTGCGACACTTTCTCGTGATAAAACTGATGACTATATAGTTCAATGTCAACAACAGACTTCCTTTTCCTACGTACACATGAGATGAATAATAGAGTTATAAATAGTTTATTATTGATTATACCATTTTTTCCATAATATGATCATGAATTACGTCTATCGAGCGGAAATGTGACGGTCTTATCATTCTGCATTTTTGTTTCAGATTTAAATACTAAATGCTGTATAAACTTTTCTTCTATTAGAAACAAGAAAAATAAAATCTTTTATATTAGGTACCAGAGTGATTTTGTTTTTTAAATTGAAAAATATTTATATATATGTTATTTAAGGATTATTGTTGTAGCCTATATCTAGTTTTAAAAATGAGAGCCAAATTGTTAAAAAAATTAATTAATTTCAAAACAATTGCTATTAAATTATAAAAAAAAGACATTTTTACTATAATCACCCTGTATTTATATAATAATATAATATTATTATACAATGCCTAAACCATCTTTACTATAAACTGAGTATAATAATTGTATTAAATCAGGATCAACTATTTTATTACATTTAAATAGAGATCAAAATGATTGTAAATATTTTTAATTCAGCAAGATAAACATCTTCACTGCTTGAATAATATAATTTTCATGTAACTAATGACAGGAAAAGGAAGAAGAAACAACAAAAGTAGAATGAAGAAGCTTAGCTCCCAAGGATTGAGTTTATTTGACTCCCACTTAAATTTTTAAATAATACAGTTTTATGAATGATATCCCAGAAGAAATAATTAAAAATACATTATTATTATTATTATGGATTGAATTTGTAAGCAACATAATCTTAAAAGACTAAATAGCTATATCGATGAGTTATTAAAAACAGATTTCAAATATCAGTAACTTGTGTGAACAGGGGTGCTCACTGCTCAACCTTTCCAAGTTTAATGACTCAGCCCCCCACAATTTGTAATACCCCCCCCATAAAAGGTAATTCAAATAAAAACAAAATGCCATTGAAAAATCCTTTTATTACTGTATAAGTGGAATAAATTAAAGTTAAAAACAGAACAATTTGCTGGTACATTTTCTATTTGAAACTGAAAAATAATTTATTTATTTCCAACCACAAAAAACATATAAAAACTAATTATTATCTTGGAAATTGACTGATTACAATTTTCCAGTAGTTGTGATCAGTGACAAAACAAGAACTAGTTATACAAAAAATATTGAGTCCAGTCTTTCTGAAAAGATGCATAGCAACTCCCTGTGGCTTACAAACAAGAGATAATGTAATTTTATATTTATGTTTAAATTATTTTTAAATTTGTATGGATGTTTATTTTTACAGCGATCTAGCCATTTGTCATGCCGAACAATTGAATTACTCATTATAATTCCCGACACTTATATTTAAATTGCTTCTGTTTCTTGGGCATGGTGGAGTTCGTATAGTTTCCTTATTCAATATTAATAAATAAGATGCAAAGAAAACAAATACACTACACTATACTAATTATTATTAGAGTTGAATTCAAATTCAATATTAGCTATTTTCACAATAGAGACGTCGTGTCTAACTCTACGCTTGAAATATGTAGGGTGTGAAAAGTTTGACTTCTCGACTGCACAGGTAGTGAGTGATAGGAAAGGGGTTGGTTTCTCTATGACAATGGGTAAGGGTGTGCAGAGCTTCTGTCTCTGTCACTGCCAAGTTTGACTCCAATTTCCCAACTCGCACGCTTGGTCTGTGGCGCATAAGAGACCTTGAAAATTGGTCTATTTTAATTTCTGCAGATAATGGTATAGTAATATAGAAAGTAACACTGCGCTTTTACTTTCCACTTACTAACTATTTTAATTTAATGTACTCTGCTTCTAATTTGTGTGTTTCCTCAACATTTTTCGAACCCCCCCAAAAATTCCAATGACACAGTCTGCGTCATGACCACTCCCTGTGAGCACCCCTGTGTGAAAATACATTTAGAGTTAATTAGCCTTGAATTAAAGTAAACATTTCATGAGAAATAAATAAATTGTGAAAGAACAATTTATCAAGTTTCTACCCTTATTTAACTACCTACTTAACTGTTTGAATAGTATAGTAGAAAATCAGAATTCAATCCTGTTTATCCATTGATTTATTTTTTTAGGCCCATTAGTCACCAAAATCCATTAATTTAATAGAGCATTTGACAGAGATAGCTAAAAGTAAGGCTTTAAAACTATTATTCATAATTTTTTTCAAACAAAAAACATTAACTTAGTATTTATCATATTAGAATATGCTAGTTTTAATTATTTTTCAGAAAAATAGTATTTATCATTTGCACAAAGCCTATAAATTCATGATCATTTCATTTGGGTAAAATATTATATTTATATTGGTATACTACTGACAGTAGGCCTAGATCCATATATGGTCAGTTGATCAACAAATTAACTGGTACCAGTGAAAGTGACAATATCCACTCTCTGCAAAACATTATTATTGAAAATTACTTAATACAAACCAAACATGTTATTATTTATTATTTTGGGAAGTCAATTGATGTTACAAATGAATGTCAACCAAATACTTTCTTGTTACTTTTTTGATGTCAACAATTAGGCTACCTAGAATAAAATCAATAGTAGGTTTATGAATTACTTGAGAAACATAATTGATTCCGACTGACTAGAGAAATATTAATTTTAATAATATTTTTAGCCGAAAGCAGTATTTTTCACTTGCATGGACAGCCGGATGATTCCTACAAGGTTCACGGAAACCAATGTTGGAGATATGTTTGTGGGTAAGTAAAATAACTAAATAAAGCCATTTTCTCCGGTTCTTTTAAGGAGCTGGTATTTTGGTTTCCCAAGAGAAAGTTAATATTTTAACATGAAATTGTGTAGCTGGTTTGAACAGAGTAATTAATATTGTTCATTTGTAATGAACTAGGTACTATAAAAACTCTAAGGTAGGCCTACATGTTTAATATTACTGAACGTTACTAATATTACTGTCGATATCTGAATTTCTGAATTTGTAATAGGTTCTGTCAATATTGCTAATTCCTCCTGTGGTCTTGAGTAGACATTATAGACATTCAGACTAACAATTTCATTCAGTTTGGAATGTTATATTATGTTAAAAATGAAAGTGAGTTTAGCTCTCGTATTATTCATGACTACAAAACTCACTGTGAAATATAAACGATGGATAAAGGATTAACCTAATAAACGGTATTAGATAACTGCCACATACTTTCTCCCGGTTGAAACTTTATACCTTCCCAAGAGTAGCATAGGAGGTGGTTATTTAGAATTGCAAAGTAGGACATACCATGGAAAATATTAGATGCATGTAACACACATCCATATTATATTATTTAAACTATTCGATCGATTTCGAACAAATTTACACCAAACATGTCAATTAGGCCGGTATAGATGCACGAGAAAAGGTTTTGAAAAATTTTGAAAAACAACCCCCTTTTTGGCCAAAAACCCCCAAAAATCAGTTATTATTATTATCATTATTACCTAAAAGAGAATTTTTAGAAAGATGCGGTTTTTGAAGTTATACTTCTTTGCGCCCGTTAGACACTTTGGGATGGGATGTTGGTCGAGAAACCGCGTCACGCTGAAAAGTAAGAACAAATTTTTAAGAACTATCGGAAGTTATACTTCTTTGCGCCCGTTAGACACTTTGGGATGGGATGTTGGTCGAGAAACCGAGTCACGCAGAAAAGTAAGAACAAATTTTTAAGAACTATCGATTAATCGACAGTAGGGTCACCGAATCCACAATATATACATACACTGATTCATTTCGACGACACTACTGTCTTGCAGCGCCGCTGGTGGCTAAGCTAGGAATTACTAATCCCGGCTTCAATAAGATTTACCCCCTCCACAGCCCATGTCCAGACCTGTGTATATGATTGTGGTTGCCGGATAGCATCAGTAGGTTTCTTATATTTGTTGAAGTATAACTTCCACCGCGTGGTCCGACGCACACCCAATTTTTTTGCATAGGGTAGGGTACATTAAGGGCTACAAATAAGCCAAATTTTATCAAAATCGTTAGAGCCGTTTTTGAGAAATTTGGATTTTTCTAGTTTTTTTGCCATTTTTGCGGGGTAAAACCCCTTAAAAATCTAAAATCTGAAAAAATTTAAAAAAAGCCTGGAGATATTCCAGAACTACACCTACATACCGAATTTCATCAAAATCGGTCCGTTGGTATGGTCTCCAGCTCTGTACACATCCTTACAGACACACAGACAGACATCACCAAAAAAACATTTTTTTGGGTCCAGGGAACACCAAAACAAATAATTCCACTAAAAATATTTTTGGGTTCAGGGAGCACTAACACAGATAATTCCACTAAACATTTTTTTGGGGTTCAGGGAGCACCAAAACAGATAATTCCACCAAAAATTCAAATTCGAAAATTTGGACGAAAACAATACTTCCTCCATATACTACGTATAGGGTGGAGAAAGTAAAAAGTGTGAAAATGTTTCACGTTTAAACTTGAAGTGCGAAATTCATCTCTATTATGCCAACAATTGAACAAATTATTGAAGAAAATGAGAATATTTTCAAAACACTATTCAACTTGAAAAAAATGTTCTGCGGAAAAACATTGACACTGATATTGCTATACGTTACTACAGTTTAATATTTCTCTTTTTACGAATAACATTTTTCAGTTCTTTACCGAAGTTACCAATAACTTACAAATTTCTCAAAATTGGAGGGGGTTCATAGGTATTTTCATCACCTTTAAATGGTTGTACACATTCCTTCAGTTATTTAAAAAAAATGAATGCAGAATTTTTTTAAATAAAGTGTTAAAATTGTGTCTTAACCCTTTCATGTCGAGTGTCGGGACAGCCCTGTACCCTACTAATCCGCACGAACTCCTATGTCGGGCGAGCCCCGAACTTGCTATGATAACGTTCTTTGATTGCGTTTGAACATGGTAGTTTCTTTGATGACCACTATTGTTAAAGTTTGAGATGTGCTGCTATCTGTGGAATTTTTTTAGGACCATTTGAGTTCAGTTTCTGTGGTAAATAAATCTTAGAAAATGTAATGTTTGCCGTCTTTAGCCGGTCTGTAAACAGCTGTCTGCTCTCGCCGTTGTTTGGTTCCTACTTACTACGCAGTGTTTTAGTGAGCTTACGCATTGTTTAGTTTTGTTGTACTAGGTTATCGTGTGTAATTTCACAGTTTATTTTTGAATATTGTTCTTTTTATAGTAATAATGATTGTTGTGAAATAAAATGAACGAAGACGACGGCAGTTTGTTACAAAATGACGTCAGTGGCTACGGAACTTTTGTTTCGAACCTGAGTGATTAAAATATTACCAATCAGTTTTGAAAAAAGCTTTTCTTACTAGTTTTGATCTACATAATACTGTTGTTAAGCAATATAATAAATAGTTGAGGCAATTTTGTACAAGTTGGTGTCAAAACTAATTGTTTTCATAAAACCTAATTTTTTACAAAAAATTTGTTTTTTAATTATAATTTTTTTATAATCTATTACTGTGTCTAAAACATGTGTAAACCACTTATTTTTGTTTATAATGATATATAGACAACAAAAAACAAGCAACAAATATAAGTCTTCCCATTGAAAATTTTTTCCAAAATTTTTGTTTATTCCGGTTTTTTGTTACAAATTTATATTTTTTGCAATAAATAAAAATTAAAAACATATACTTGAAAATAAAAATATATGTTTTTTACTTTCTCCCCCTATACCATAGTATATGGAGAAAGTATTGTATTCGTCAAAATTTTCGAGTTTGAGTTTTTGGTGGAAATATCCATTTTGGGTCCCCCTGAACCTAAAAAAGTGGTTTTCGGAGTGATGTCTGTGTGTGTGTCTGAGTGTCTGTGTGGATGTTATCAGACCTAGAGCCTAAACCAGTCGTCCGATTTTGATGAAATTTGGTATGGAGGTACTAATCCACGGTATCTCCAGGCGTTTTTTTCATTTTTGTGAATTTTTTATTTTTAAGGGTAATTTTCCCATAAATCAACTTTTCTCAAAAACGGCTCTAACGATTTTGATTAAAATTTTATAGTTTATTAGGGACCTAAAGTACTATGAACTATAAAATTTTAATGAAAATCGTTCGAGCCGTTTTTGAGAAAAGTTGGTTTTCCGTTATTTTATGGATTTTTATTGGAAAATTACTCTTAAAATAAAAAATTAAGTTCCTATAATGAGGGAGAAAGTATGTGTCAGTTTTCTGATACCGTTTATTTTCATACCAATCTATACTCTAGTAATGGAAGAAACTACAAAAAAAATCAGCTTTTTAGAACTGACAGAAATACTGTTTTTTTTTTTTTTTTTTTGGAGTAAACATGTTACAGTGCAATATTTGCTCAAAATTAATCTGACCTGATAGCAACACTAGGTCCCCAGTAATTCGAGTGGAAAGGACTAAAAAAATGTAAGTCAAATCAGTAATATTTTACACCAAACTGATTGTCTATGCGTATTGGTAAAGCCCTCAGGGAATAAAAGTAAAGTCTTTACGAAAAAAAGTGGATAAGAGATTGCCAAAATAAAAAATTGAAGTAATTTTCCTCCAACATTACAAATTACACCGCCCAGTGTTGGTTGGGAATTCTGTTTCTAACAAATGAGAACGTTATTGATGCTTGTGCATTAGTCATTCGTTGTTATACTTTACATTTTTATATCAGGTGTCTTTGTTCAACACAGGAGCGTTTCATCTTACTTTAAGACGACTATTATTTATAAAAAACTTTAGTTTTGTACCAACTTCATTATTACCAAAGCAAAGTATCCTGTTAAACTATCTACTAAGAATAGTGTTTTTATTTTGTTTGATAATTTATAGTATTAGTTTTAAGTGCATATGCTGCAAGAGATGTCAAGATTGTATTTATGTTCAGTTTAAGTTGGCTTAAGTGTCTGCTCCAGTAAACGAGAAAGCAACCGGAAACGCAACCGCTTCTCACTGTATCCCTATCTAAACAGTGCAATTTCTTGCAGCTGAACGCTTTGACATTGCCTCATTTCATACCATTTTATAAGTCTATCTTTTGTAATTGAGTGTTGAAAAAAAACTGAATATTCTTTATACAATTTCGGGTCCGGCTTGCAAAATATTTTTCATTATTAATTTTTTATTGTGTTAGGAAAAAAATTCAATCTTTGTACTTACAAAATGTCAATTACATAACAAATCAAAAGCATTTAAAATAAACGGTATCAGTTAACTGACACAAACTTTCTCCCAACTTACTCTAGTCAAAATAATATTGTTTTTAATCATTTTATTTACTACTTTTTAGAACAAAACAAAAAAATAATATTCTACCTAGTAAATCGTATAAAAAAAAATTGTCCTAGGCGGGATTCGATCGCGCGACCTTTGAATTACTGGCCGTGCTCGCTACCGTGGTGCGGCCGCTGCCGCGATGCTAGATTGACAACACAAACTTGTTTATTTTTAAACATTTCCCCATAATTATAAAACGCCGAAGTTTTGATAAAAGCGGGTGGTGTCATTTTGTTTGGCATCTTAAGCACTATAAATTCTGAAAATTTGATCAAAATCGTTAGAGCCGTTTTTGAGAAATTTGCATTTTTGTCGTTTTTTATGGGTTTTTAGGGGTAAATTACCCTTAAAAATTAAAAATTCCAAAAAATGAAAAAAACGCTTGGAGATATTAGGGTTTAGTACCTACATACCAAATTTCATGAAAATCGGACCAATAGTGTCCTCTCTGGTCGTGTATACATACAGACAGACTGACAGACAGACACCACTCTAAAAACACTTTTTTGGGTTCAGGAAGCACCAAAACAAAAAATTCCACTAAAAATATTTTTGGGTTCAGGGAGCACCAACACAGATAATTGTGCACTAAAAAATTTTTTGGGGTTCTGGGAGCACCAAAACAGATAATTCAACTGAAAATTCAAATTCGAATATTTTTACGAAAACAATACTTTCTCCATATACTACGTATAGGGTGGAGAAAGTAAAAAAATGTAAATTGCAAAACAGATGCGTATTGTGACTGTGCTTAAAATGAGACCTTGCAAACAATTTTATGATAAAAAATAAACAAAATAAATGGTTTGAAATTTAACCTTATGGGATAAAAATCCAAGATGGCCGCCACTACAGCAGACCTAAGTTGGCTTAATTCATAACATTTTGTAATATTATTAAAATTTATATACTATTTAACCAACCAAAATGGATACACACATAATAATTACAACCTTACAACTAGAACAAAGAGAAATGCAATCAATAAATTACAATTTTTGCAAAAAAATACTTTTCATAACCAATGAACATCCTTATAATAATTCTAACCAGGGCTGGATGTACCACTAGGCCCTGACCAGTGCCAGCGGGCATAAGCTAAACAATATTTGTTTAAATAACAAACAATAAAAAGTTTACGATGAGTTAAGAAAAACCTTCATTAATTAATTGTCTTTCAACCCTTTGAGGGGTGGCTTGTTTTACGCATAAAGAGTAATCACGTCATACGACTTTCCTGGTTACCTGGAAACGAGTTTCTTTTTTTCGACTCAAACAGTTGGTTATTGGTGAATTTCCATAGGAAAAATGAGCTATTGCAGCGGCCCTTATGGTGAGCACCAAGGTCAGTAGTAGCAAATGAGCACCGATCATGGTCCCCGGAACACGTTATATATACGTGTTCGCACTCTAGCGGCCTCATTTTAAGTCCGATTTGGTTCAAATTTGGTACACATGTTGGTTGTCTACGTCGCTTGGACGAGTTCGTTAGCCAAAAAAATCCAACAACCGGAAGTACGTTTTTTACCGGAAGTAACTATTTTTTGACATTTTTACTACGAGAATGAAAATTTTTAAAAGTTTTTTCTAAAAATATAAATGTAGGATATTATTCTGCACATTTTGTTTTTTTACACGACCTTATAGCTCCCCCAAAATCGACCAAATCGTAAAAAATACCATAAAAGTACCCAGTTCGAAGCCGAGTGGTGCAAACTCGCGAGGCCACTAGGATGAAACAAATTCTACTAATATATTGCGTACACACAGACAGCTGTTCAACGCCTTCGTGAGTAGACCTGTTTCCCAAATTGTTGGTTGAAACCCTAAAACATAGGCATATAAACTTAATTTTGGAAATTTGCTCAACTCACGTCAGCGGTGCAGCTGCGTGGTCGAATTATTTCACCACTAGAGTGTAGATCTGCACTGTAAAAGTGACTTTGCAGTCATAGTTGCTAGTTTATTCCGCTAGAATGCGGGCATGACAATGTGTACACGAGACTGCCATGGCGCTTTGTTTGCTTCTTTCTTCTGTCCCGCGGGTTTCTCACTTTCTTGACTACTCTGTTTGCGAGCTACTTGTTTTTTTACAACTGATTTTTTATAATAAATCAATAACTAAATTTTTCTAAGTGTTTATTTCTCACACTGTTCCTAGTTTATGAAAAAAATCATGTCATATAATGCGATTACTTTAACAAAACCCAACCTCGATTTTTCAATCATTTTAAAGCAATAATGTGTTAAAAATAGTTTTAAAGTTGTAAATGTGTTAAAAATGGATATAGTAAACAATATTTAATAATTATGATATAACGCAGATTTTTATATAACGCCCTTTTATCATGCACTGCTGAACGTGGATTTATGAATGACAATATAAACAACAGTGAAAATTTATCGTCTGTTTCTTCTGTCACTTAAGAGGAAGCTTGTGAAACTGATCCGACACCACAGTTTTTGAAAATCAACCTGGGGGGGGGGGGGGGAAGTAGACTTAGAAAGTGTGATGTGGCTTTCGGTTCGAATCCATATTAGTGGAATGTAAATTAACAACTATGAGGTTATGTGTGCACTAGAGATTGTAAATATAAATTAATATAATGTTGATATAATTGTAATATAGTATGCATATAAAAATATATTGTCATCATAAAGATTATTTTCTCAAGGAAAATCGTTGGACCTACCGCCCTCCTCCAATGGTACAAAGACGGGGTTGGGGCAAAAACTCGTATCGCTAGGATGGTCCAAACTTTAAATCCAACTCTGTTTGCAACAAGACAAGATTAAATTATTTGAATTAAATCAACATACTGTTATATATTAATACTAGCCGACGCGTACGGCGTTGCCCGTGGTGGTTGGTATTTTCAGTCGTTTTAACGTAATTGTATTCTTTTTAAGTGTTCAGTCAGTGAGTGGTATTTGGCTAATACATATATAGATCTTAAATAATAAAAGCACTATTGTCATAATAATAAAAAATTTGAAATTATGATTTTAGTAACTTTGATCCCCCCAAACCCCTCCTAAAATTTCGAGATTTTTCATACCCTTTCTTAGTGAGCAAATATGGCCCTAGAGGAAGCTATATTCCAAATTTCATTCCAATCCGTTTGTTAGTTTTGGAGAAATCGTGATTTAATAACTTTGATCCCCCCAAACCCCCCTAAAATTTAGATTTTTTTAAAAACCCTTTCTTAGCAAGCGCCTATGGCCCTAGAGGAAGCTACATTCCTAATTTCATTCCAATCCGTTCGGTAGTTTTGGAGAAATCGTGATTTAGTAATTTTTACCCCCCAAACCCCCCTAAAATTTCCAATTTTTTAAAACCCTTTTTTAGTGAACACTTATGGTCCTAGAGGAAGCTACATACCAAATTTAATTTCAATCCGTTCAGTAGTTTTTGAGAAATCGTGATGAGTGAGTGAGTGAGTGAGTGGTATTTCGCTTTTATATATATAGATTTATTAGTAATTCAATGATTACCATTTTCTTTAGCTTTATTCTTCTTGATCTTTCACTAAAGACTTTAAGATCATTAGGGAAATTGTTATAAATATAAATTGCTCTTATAAAACTGTTCTTCATACTAATTGTTTTGTATTTATGCCGTAAGGGAATGAGCTCACTCCTACTAATACTAATTTAGTTGAGCATTTGTTTTTAAAGAGTTATAATGATATTTTATACATTCAAGCGAAAAGACCTGCTTCAAATTTAAGTTATTATTGTGAAAGTTAAATTTAAACTTGTTAAATCTGATGTATAACATGCTTCCTACAACTGGAGAATGTCATCAGAAACATTTGTGAGAAATATGTGTGCTATGTTTTCCAAAGTGAATGAATTATTATTACAGAATAGATACAGATAATGCTTATACAAGTATCAGACCACTTAGCTGTGACGTAATATTTGTTGTATAACAGACCAAGCAAGATTACTTAGTGGCATATTGGACATAGTGGTTTGCTACAATGCTAACTAACCAAGTTACAAGTTCAAACAGATGAGCGCAGTAGGCCTACTGATATGCAATTTGTATCCCTGTAATCTCCCTTGTTACAGTAATTATATTACGATGATATTGTTATGCAATGTAAGCTAACATGCCTTGTATATTATTAACGTTTACATAATTTTTGAAAAATAATAATAATAATGCTTCAAATTACTGTACAATAATTATCGACTGACTATAAAATCCGGGCTAAGTGCCAAAAATAAATATATTCTGTTTAATGTCAAAATGTGGGCTATGTGCCTAACACTACTCTTTAAGAACCTGGCTATCTACGTCTCAATAATTCAATCTGGGAAGTAGTTCAAAGAATTGCCACAAGATTGCTCATGGTTCTAAGTGCCATCTGTTGTGAAATAAAATCTGGGCTATGTGCCAGAGCTATACTAAATATTTTTAACAGTTAGCCATCTTTTTACAGATTTGAGTAGTGGACTTAGTCCGGTTTTTACGGTATAAGAGTTGGCACATAGCCCTTTTTTATTTTTTAAATGTAAAAATTTATTATTAAAAATGCTAAACATTTTATTCTTTTTTCAACTTTGAGAAATGTTTGTAGAATAATTTTGGACACCTTTTAAGGCTAAAACAGAAAATAAATTATCATGAAAACGGTTGTTTTTAGGAATTTTTCCTCAAAACTTCCTTTTCGGCTTACCGCAGAATTTATAGTCAGTTGAAAATTATCAAAATAGACTCTTGGATGAGCCATACTTTAACCCAAGTAGTATGATCCATAATGGTCAAGTGGTGATGACAGATTAAATTATTTTAATATAAGCAGAATACAGTTTGATTCTGTATTTTTATATTACTAGGCAGATCACCACAGCACATGTGGTGTTAAAACTAATTTAAAATTTGCTAACATTCTTAAGAAAGAATAAAAAGTCAAGATTAAACCCCTAAAGGAAAAAAACCCAACTAAAATTAGCATCAAACAATAAGTAAAAAACAATGTTAATAAAAATGACGGTACTAAAAACTGTTTTCAACTTTTATTGCAGCTTTATTTTAATTCAATGTCAAATAGATTTGCTGTTTGTTTACGCAAGGTGAAACGGATTTGGAAGGTTTTCAATTTCTCCTACCTTTTAGAGATGTGCATTCACAAAAACAAAAGTACCCTTGGTGATTGTTTACTATTACTTTGTCAGAAGCAAATCATCCCATATTGAGATATGGTGTATTTTTATTTATTCTAACAATGAATTAACATGATTCAAGGCCCGGAAAAAAAATACGAATGAGTAACTTACATTAAAATTGTCATCTGATGGAGAACTAGTGACGCTTGTTGACAGTTCATTAAATGCTACATGAGATTTATTTTTGTTGTTGTATAGCTGGATAATGAATTAACATGATTCAAGGCCAGGAAATCATTAATAATGATGAATACTTACATTAAAAGTCATCTGGATCAGTTTCTGCGTCAGAGTACTGGTGTTTGAAACATACTGTGGCTAAAGACTTCAAGTTGGAACTTCAAACTATTTTTTTGTTTGAATGCTTGTGTTTCTGTTACACACAGACAATGATTAATAAACATTGTAAACATATATAAGTTAGAATATTAATTATTGTCTATGTATAACAGAAATGCAACCATATAAAAATCAGTCTGAAGTTCTAACTTAATAATTGTTTACTAATTTGTAAACATGTATAAGTTAGTAAATATTACTTAAAGCATATATTACTTCTAAACTGTGTTAACGTAAGACTACAGTTAAACATGGATTTGAACTACTACACGACGCCATAACAACTGATTATAATCGACCGCCTCTGATCTGCACTGTTAACAAACCTGCTCGTTGACCCAACTTAACTTACCTTATCTTGTTTACCTTTTTGGCAATTCAAACATGTTTATTTGTTGATTGCAGTCCATTAGAACATATCTCAATACGGTAAGGTTTGCTTGTAACATACTGGCTCTAGAGACTATATGTAGGAACTTCAGGCTAATTTTTTCTTCATTTATTTAGGGCGAATTTCTTTTTCCGGGCCTTTAATCATGTTAATACTTTGTTGGAGTACATAAATACGAAACACATCTCAATATGGGAGGATTTGCTTCTGACAAAGTAATAGTAAACAATTACCTGACACTCTTACTATCCAAAACATTAAATGACAACAACTTTTAACAACCAACTCCAACGTAGCATGTATACGATGAGTGTGCAAGCCCTGTTTGCAATTCTGCGAACTGACTGTCTATGCGTGCCGTTATTTCTTAAAACATTTTATTTCACGAAGTTGCTTTATTTCAGTATTACATGATATTTGGTTACTAAACTGGAAGCTGGAAGCCTATTTTTATATTTTAGGTGGTAACCTGCCCAAACTGCATTAGATATTTTTTGACAACAAAAATGAATTAAGTCATGCTAAATAGCGTAGTATGAACAGTAAAGTGGATTAGTTAGAAAGTAATGTAAAAAGTACAACAAATGAAAACAAGGCACTATGGGGTTTTTTCTAGATATGGGATTTTTCAATATTGATTTACATGTAAAAACTAAAGAGGTAAAAGGGGAATTTACCAAGGGCTAAGAGAGCAGAAAATGTGTTTTAAGAGTTGAATTTTTACACTATTTTCGGACCCTCTGTTCTGATGGAGTTATTCCATATCCCCCTCCCATAAAACCCTCTCTGTGACTCGATACATTCATTTAAATTATGCTTCAGCCCCCCCCCCCCCCCGTTGGACACATCCTGGGTGTGCCCCTACTTTACTAAATAAGGATACATTGAATAAACAAACCGATTATTCCAGGTCTACATTTACAACGTGATTTACTCATTTTGTAAAACTATGACAGGCTGTTTATAAAATAAATTGCATATTCCGTTCCATACAACTTAAGAAACTACTTCTGCTAAACAATTTATTTCTCATTGGTGAACTGTCAACAATATTATACGATGTATTAAGGGTCGGCTTTAGTAAAACAGAAAGCAACCTGCGACTCCCTGTAGCGGCGGTAGGTTACGCGGACATTGCTCATCCTAAATCCATTTAAAACCCGCAATTATTCAAATAGCGTTTTTTAAATATACCAAACTCTTGGGGACAAAATTCTTAATCCGAATGGCTTGGTAATTTTTCGCTATAATTAATAGTTACAACATAAAAAATATTTAAAATCACCCTATAGCGGCGGTAGGTTACACGGACATTGCTCAGCTTAAATCCATTTAAAACCTGCAATTGTTCAAATAGCGTTTTAAAAAAAAAAAAAAATCTTGGGGACGAAATTCTTCAGGCGAATGGCTTGGTAGTTTTTCGCTATAATTAATAGTGACAACATAAAAAATATTAAAAATCAATGTTTTAAATTGTTAATAAATATTAAACAAAATATTTTTCTTAATTTTTAAAAAGCCATGCATATTGACCATAGCTTTAAAATGACATATCGTTTATAATTTTCCGATCAAAAATAAAGGAAAAATTTGGATTTTAATTTAACATTGGTCTTATGGAGTGTCAGCCAACATGGCCGACAGCTAGAGCCGATCCTTAAACCTGTCTAAAAGAATTACTCTGTTTTATTTCCATTAGTTGGTTAGACAGTTTTGGACTTATGAACTTGAAACGGTTTCTAAAAAAATCTTTACTTTGGCACCAACTTCTAATGCTATTCTGCTTATATAGGAACGAGACTATGAAATTATTTTGTATTATTTGCTGACTCGATGAATTAACAAACCTCATGAATTCACAATAACATAATCATTGTGAGACCCATGCAAATAGAAAAATAAGTAGCTATACATTCGGTGGGATGAAATGACACAGTGAGTCAGATTTTGTTTATTATTTGTAGATTTATTATTTATTTATTTATTTATTATTTGTAGATTTATTATTATTTATTTATTTATTATTTGTAGAATTATTATTATTTATTATTTGTAGATTTACTATTGTTTATTTGTTTATTATTTGTAGATTTACTATTATTTATTTGTTCAGTATTTGTAGATTTATTATTATTTATCTGTTTATTATTTGTAGATTTATTATTATTTATTTGTTTATTATTTGTAGATTTATTATTATTTATTTGTTTATTATTTGTAGATTTATTATTATTTATTTGTTTATTATTAGTAGATTTATTATTATTTATTTGTTTATTATTTGTAGATTTATTATTATTTATTTGTTCATTATTAGTAGATTTATTATTATTTATTTGTTTATTATTAGTAGATTTATTATTATTTATTTGTTCATTATTAGTAGATTTATTATTATTTATTTGTTTATTATTTGTAGATTTATTATTATTTATTTGTTTATTATTAGTAGATTTATTATTATTTATTTGTTCATTATTAGTAGATTTATTATTATTTATTTGTTTATTATTTGCAGATTTATTATTATTTATTTGTTTATTATTTGTAGATTTATTATTATTTATTTGTTTATTATTAGTAGATTTATTATTATTTATCTGTTTATTATTTGTAGATTTATTATTATTTATTTGTTCATTATTTGTAGATTTATTATTATTTATTTGTTTATTATTTGTACATTTATTATTATTTATCTGTTTATCATTTGTAGATTTATTATTATTCATTTGTTTATTATTTTGTTTTGTCGGTTACAGTCCGTAACGCAGGCAATCTGATTCCGCACTCGCAGCACTTCTTGGATGAATACACAACAAACGAACCCGCTGCTCTGGAACTGGGTTGCGTCGTTAATGATATCCGACACATAATCGTATGCGGCCATTCGGACTGTAAAGTGAGTAGTAAACAAATTAAGGAATTAAGGTTTAATTAACATTAAGTATAGGGTATTTAAAAAATGTGTGTAGGAAACTCACTTAATTTAACTTATTATACTAACAATGACACCGGGAATGAATAAACAAAACTGCTGACAAGTTAACGCATTGAGTTTTTTAAATTACAAAATATTTTATTGCTACAGTTCTTAAAATCAGTTCTATTAAATTTAATAACAGATGACTTAGCCATACTATCAATATTACTACTATATACCTCTGACTTTACCACCATGCCCTGGGGTGCTGTGCGTTTCCTATTTAGTTGGCAGTATGTGTCTTATGGAGCGGCCGAATCCTACTAAGCAGACTAAAAATATCTTGCCTACACTCGCTGGCAAATCTTCAGTTCCGTAACTGTTTTAATTCCATAAATACAATCTTTTCAATTCCATAGTAGTGTTTTATCTCCTTTATCAATAATGTTATGAATAATGGCTTTTATGTTGACTGAATTTATACATTTATAATCCTACTCATAGCTAAAATGTATTTAAACAAATTGGGAATAGCAAGAACAAAAATTCAAATTTAAGTAGTTGATTTCATCAACATAACTTAAATGTTAACAACAAAAATTAAATGTATTGTCAAGACAAGATGAAGTGTGAAAAAGGTTAAATTACTTAGTAATTCACTTGTAAAATAATGTTCTACATTAGTGATTTTAATCACACTAAAAAAAGTAATTAAGAAGGAACGTGGTTGGAATAAAAAAGAAAGAGAAGGGGATTAATATAAATATTTAAGTGACTGCAATCAACCTAATACGTTCTAGTACTTTGCTAAGCTACTTTGGAGTTTATAATGAAAGAACAGAAATACAGAGGTCATTATAGGGGAAGTATAGGGGGAAATACTGTATTGGCTTTGTAGCATGAATACTACATGACGGCCGTTGTTTATTGTGCTCAATTCCAGCAACGGAGGACTCTCATAGCAATCTATACTCTGACGTTTCAACCTCACATTGACTATCTGGAACCTGTAATTTAACGCACTACTATTGGCAAGGATTTGTTTAAATACCAGTGAAGAAATAACTTTGAAATTTGTGCCTTTAACTTTGTGAAAGTTGATCATAATAACGTTATTCATTTCTTTGAATCTTACTTCCTGGACCATTATTGTAAATTTTTTTAAAATGATTTTTTCTAACCTTAAAATGGTCTTATTAATCTCCCTCTACTTCTATTGGGTCTTACTAGTTTCGACACAACCTATGTCATTGACGAAGGCGAAAATTCTAGATGATAATCACATAACACAAAGCACTACACAACACATAAAAGTATAAACACGTAATGTTCACCATTAAAATGTCGTTAAATAATTTAAAATGGGACATAGCTTAAAAAAATAAAAATAAAGGTTGTTAATTAAAAACACCCATTGTTTATTAAATCACAACTGGTTTCGATCTTTCCAGTCCACTGACAAGTGAACTACTAACCTAACAGTACAAACAACACTTGGTCTAAAAATGTGAGTGAGGGGGTGGGGGAGCAGGTGAAGGGAAAAAGGTTAGCCTCAGGGCAGGGCAAGTGGTGACAAACAGAGTGTGATAGATGTGAACAGTTAGGACATATGGGCAAACTATAGGATGGAACATGTGGTACTACACACACACGATGCTACCGAAAATAAAATATGACAAGACAGGAAATACCGTACAGTCAAGTGTGATCTCAGTCACATTTTCAGTCTGAGTGTTGTTTGTACTGTTAGGTTAGTAGTTCACTTTTAATGGTCTGGAAAGATCAAAACCGGTCGTGATTTAATAAACAGGGTGTGGATTCCAACAGTGTGTGTTTTTATTTAACAACCTTACAGAACATTTATTGGTACTTCAGCACATGTACAACATTGCAATAGACTTCGTCACATACAATTTAGTCATTAAAACTAACATAACTAATATTAAACACAGGCTTACTAAATATTGACATCACATTCCAAATAATCCGCCAAGTTATAAAATGGGTGCTTTTTCAGCCAACCATAAAAATTATATAAATCAACATTTGACATGTTTTGAAAAGTGGCAGGCAGTTTATTAAACAGTTTTATTCCTAAGGCTAAATGATAATTTTTGGATTTATTTAATCTACGTCTTGGTTGTTCAAGAATATGACCAATTCTTGAATTATGATTATGAATTATACCTCTAGCTGGAAACATATGTAAATTATTCTTTACGTGCATTACTACATCAAAAATGTACAAGTTGATAACCGTTAGAATACCAGTTTTAATAAACAGTGGCTTGCAGTGTTCCAATTTATCCGAGTTTGTTAATATTCTCAAAGCTTTTTTTTTGAAGAATTAAAATTGTGTGAATTCCTATTCCATTTCCCCAAATAAGAAGGCCATATCTCAAAATACTTTCAAAGAAAGCAAAGTACGCTATTTTTAAGTATTCAAACGTTACTTGACTCTTAAGATTTACTAGTAAATAGATTACCCTTGATAATTTTGTCTTTACATAATCTATGTGCACTGACTAGGAGAGCATACTATCAATTTTGATACCAAGCAACGTTACAAATTTTTCATAAGCAGGCTTATAACTATGTTTGTATTTGTTTTGTAGAGTGACTAAATGTTTTTGAGTTTTTTCTTCATTTAAAAACAGTCCATTTACCTCAAACCAGTCGTTTGCTTCTTTTAATACACTAGCTGCTACATTATCTAATTGAAAAATGTATTTGTGACTAACAAGTAAATTACTACAGTGACTACAAGTGAATTAGTTATGATCTCTTATAAAATAATCTTCTTAACCCCTAGCGCCCTTGGTACAGACAATATACTTTAAGAAATACTGTTCTACATGCTCAAAAAAAAAAATAAAATCCTTAGAACCATTAATTACTACAGCAAATTTGTTGACAAATATGCTAAGACTTTACAACCGCTTTGAAAATGAACTACAAAAAGGGCAAAATGTCTGTGTACAAAACTGAGGGAAAGATTTTTCAAGAATTGAAACCCTACTTCTGAAACATCTGGACCCTTCAATAATGAACAACTTGAACATCTTAACAAGTATTTTCTTGTTTCAAAATGACATCTCAGAATATGGGAAGAAAGCTGGGATCATCTTCATCTTCCATACCTTGAAATGATGTGAAACACCAATACAGATAAGGCATTACTCGCATTCGTCTACTGTTTACAAAAGGTACGACATTACGTCCTAGGTTTATCAGTTGACTGCTTAATTAGGACGTAATGTCGGACCTTTTGATAACACTAACTTTCCTTAAAATATGTGAATTATTAAATGCAAGATTGGCCTACTGGGTAGTATTTAAGACTTGAAGTTTGAAATTATCCACCGTAAAGGAAAAGAAAATGCCCTGAGCAGAATCAGACTTGACAGTTCAACGGCACGAAGTCAACTCATTAATGCGAGGATTCTTCCAGAATTATTTCGGATCATTTTAACCGACACCACGACATAATTTCGATGGAGGATTTGATAAGCCTAGCTCAGAATCAATAAGAAGATTCTCTATATTTACCAGTACTGTAGATATTAAACCAAAAATTTATTTTTTATTTAATATTAACAAACAGTAGTATTGATTTTTCTAACACACAAATGATGGCAAATAACTAATAATAAGATTATGCTCTGATATAAAATAATGGAATTTTGTGTTGAACTTGGAATGATCTTCTGGTGATTAGTAAATATTTTAGTAATATAACGTCTTGCCGATTTTGTAAGAAGTAATAACATGGAAAGATTTTCTTTTATGTTTTGTATTTGGCAATAATTATCATCTAATGAAAGACCAGCAACTCTTTGTAACAGATTGACACATAATTAATAAACCTATTAAAAATGAACTTTCATTTTGTGCAAAAAACACATCAAGTAAATAATCAGGTTTTAGAAAATCAAAAACAAAAAGGAAAATTGTAGAAGATTTATAAAACTGTCAGTAGCTTGTCAGATGCATCAAAGAGTTTAATTAACGATTTAAAGGCAAAATCAAACAAACTTATTTCCTTTCAGTTTCTCTTTTTCTGTATTGTGACTTTTGATGTGGGTGGTATTATTACATTATTTAAAATAAAAAGTTTAAAAGTATGAAACATTGAGAAATGTTAAAACTTAATACAGCAGATATTTGGAGGCCCCTGTTGGTTATGTAGGTGCTTGAGTTGGACAGCCCCTCTTCCTTTACAAAGTTCTATTTCAATCTGTACTATATCATAAAGACGTAAAGTTTGTTTGTTTTTTACGATTTATTTCAAGTATTACTTAACAAATTTCGATGAAACTTTTAGTAATGTGTTAATTAGGGTATGTTTCATCATGCTTTTCCATAGCGAGGGTCCAAGCATTAATTAAAAAAATTTGTGAAATATTTTTTCCAAACAGTTTATGCGCTATTTACCTTTCACACTTGCCAGAACTGTATAGACTTAACAATAAGCGAAAGAGATGTTGGTGATGAAAATATAAACAATAAAGTCAGTCAGTATGTAGTGTCTATTACATTTTCCTTACAATAATAGTTTTAATGTAATAAAAGGTGAGGAAATAATCCAAAGCCCAAATAATGTTAAATTTCTTGGCATTACTTGATAGAATAAACTTAGAACATAAACTCTCACAGCTAAAACGTTTATTAACTCAAACGTGTTTCAACGACAAAGTCGCCATCTTCAGTGATGCACGAGCTACAATAGTCTCTTAACCAACTTAGATAAAATAAAACCTGAACACAAAATCTCACAATAAATACGTTTACTTGGTTATAGTTTGGTTACTGTAGCCCGTGCATCACTGAGGAAGGCGACATTGTCGTTGAAACTAGTTTGAGGTTAGTAAACGTATTTATTGTGAGATTTTGTGTTCAGGTTTTATTTTATCTAAGTTACTTTCTCACAAGTCAAGCTCATTAGTTATTTATTTTATATAACTAACTTTCAGTCGCATTTGAGTTAATAAACGTTTTAATTGTGAGAGTTTGTGTTCTAAGTTTATTCTATCAAGTATTCACAAGTCAACCTCAATACTTATTCTTGGCATTGCCCTAGACACAAATTTAAATTGGAAAAGTCACTTTTCAGTTTTAGCCGACTCACTGGGGTCAGTTTGCTTTGCTCTCAAAATGATTTCCTCTGTGACTAGTTTAAAAGTAATAAAAGCCGTTTACTGTATTTTGCCTACGCCAGTTCTTGGCTAAAATACGCAGTGTCGTTCTAGGGGAAACTCTGATGAATCAAAAGAATTTTACGTTCAATGTTCCATCTAAATTACAATCAATCTTATATACCTTTTTTTAAAAATCTAATATTTGAACTTTCCCTTGTATTTACATTTATGAAATTTTAATTTTCTTTAAGAGCGCCATTCATAATATATTATTAATCAGCATCACCGCAAATACCCTCTCCGTCAAAATGTTTTCAATATCCTGTTCACAGACTTAAATCTTTTGAACTCGGAATTCACTGCTGTGGTATAAAATTGTACCAACCCATGTACCGAATTTGGACCAAATCGAACTACATACATGTATTTACACATGTTACAATGACACCCTAAAACGTGTTCTGGGGACCACGATCGGTGCTCATTTACTACTCCTGACCTTAGGTCTCCCCATAAGGATCACTGTAATAGCTCAAATATTTCCTATGGAAATTCACTAAAGAGACAAAATTGATAAGACTGGCATTTACAAAATTACATGTAGTGAGGTCCCATGTATTGTGGCCTGCAGTTAAACAAACATATAACAATATCTAAACAAAACTGAAGATACAAACACATTAAATCATTTTTTACTCTTTTGTGTAATGTTAACATAGTTTTATTTTAATCTTGTTAGTTAACTTGAGAGTTTATTGTTATTAATGAGTTTTGTTTTGAAACTGGTAACCGAAATTTTTTAAAAATTTAATGATCTATGTAATATTTCAGGCAATGAATTTGCTGTATAAACTGAAAGACGAAGAGTTTGCCAGTAAAGAGAATCGGAGAATCTCACCTTTAAGATCGTGGCTATGTACTCATGCAAACTCGTCTTTAGACAAATTCCAACAGCTAGAGGTCGGAGGCTACGAGCAGCCGCTTATCTTCCAGTCGGAAACTCCGATGAGAAAGTTTGTCGCTTATATAGATCATGAGAATAGGTTCTCCATTGAAGATAAACTGTCGCAGGTAATGTACTTGGGTTTCTAGTAAAACAAAATGTTATGTTTGAGTATTGTGGGTTGAGTGAAATTGTTAAAGGAGGGTTTTACAAATAAAATCATAGCTGTATATTTACTCACTGAAAGGAAAGTAGTGAGTGGTATTAAATATTATGTAAATTTATTTTGACTGTGTAAAAAACAGTTGCAGCAAGGTGTGTTTGATAAAAGTTCCAGTCAATGTAGGTGTTTATTGAAATCCCTAAAAGTGTAAATAAGACGATTTGGGGGTAATTGATTTCTTAACCAAGTGCTGAAAAATTATCGATAGCTGTACTATGTTTCAAAATGTATATTGGGGTTTTACAGTTGTGCAGTATTTATTACATTTAACTTACAATTATAAATAAAACATGATTTATTTAGACAAATCAGTTGAAAGTTATAGAGAGGACACATTTCAAACAAGCTTCGTGAGTTAATACTCTGAGCCTTAAAAATAAATATCACAAATATTTCTACACATCTTTTCTTTTTTTAATATGCATTTTTGATGCCGTCACAATCAATTATTATAATGAATGAATTACCTTAAAAAGTCCGTCGTCCTGTGACTTCAAATGAATTTCTTTGTTACTGTATTACAAGTTTCGAAGCCGTAACTTCGTCATCGCATACTCCTTGTTTGTTCGTTCACTGTAGAACTCGTCACACTTTGAAAAATAAACCAGAAGAACATTTTGAATGACGAACTTTCTTTCCAGTCGCATCGTTTGTACGATACAACCCTGAAACATTTGTTTGAAATTTGTATTTGTCTGAAATCGATTACTACAGTATAGTATAAAGTTTAAAATCGATACTTTAAAATATGTAATTTTAGTAGCGTTGTAAAGTCAGCTGTTTTAGTGCACACATCTGTATCTGTGTTAGACGCTGGACGTTTTTGTTTCTTGTAATGAACCACAATAATTTGTTTGGAAGAGTAGAATGTTACACTATTACATTTTTTTTGTTCAGGATAAAATTAATTGTGCAACTTTTGTATATCTTGGAATTTATACGGTGATATTTTGAAATTATTTTCAGTGGGTGGATATCAGAAAAATAAATTAAAAATTTTTAAATCGTGCAAAACAAACAGCTGTGAAAATCTAGAATTAAAAGTACGGCAATTATATTGAGATTAATTCATGCTTTTTTGATTATAATGATATATAATAAGTCTAATTTTATTTTAAGTAAGAATTTTAAACATATTTTTTTAAATATACATGTACATTGCCTTAAAAAGCCTAGCACTGAAGAGTATTATAGTCAGCTCTTGTAGGGCTAAATACTCTTCTATGGTAGTAATTTGAGTATATGTTACTAATTGCCTATAAATTATTCTCTTTGCTGAATTTTTCAAAGAGAAATCTAAGGTGGCTGATTTCTACAGAGAATAAATTGAAAACTTGTGCATCGTCTGAGTGCCTCAATTTGAACGGTGACTATGTAGGAAAACAGTTAAAGATTTCCCCTTTCAAATGTGTATGATAAAATTGATTTTATTATTTGGTCGGTTTTTAATTTCAAAAACGTAACTCACTTTCTGGACAGCCCTTGTATCAGTATTCCTGTTTCTCTGTTTTTAGGTCAACTGTCTCCAACAGCTTCAGAACATCGCCAGCTACGGATTCCTCAAGAAGCGTTTGGAAACGCATCAACTGCACATCCACGCTCTCTGGTTCGACATCTATTCAGGGGATATATTCTATTTCAGCCGACAAAACAAACGTTTCGTCGAGATAAACGAACTCACCGTAGATATGTTGACCAAAGAGGTGCTCAGATACTACTCCTAGTGTTCGTTACTGTATTAGTGTTCTGTGGTGCTTTCTGTGATTTCCTGAAGCTAAACCGATCTATTGTGGAAATCTTGCCTTCGACATGTTTCTGTCATATTTTGCTTTTGCATTCCGTAAGCATTTATTTACTGTATAGCATTCCAAAAGTCTTGCATAATTATTGATAGAATGTGAGAATAGCGACACAAGGGAAATTTGAAACTATTTCTGAAGATTAAATTAGTTACTACGATAAAAAATTATTTACATTACATTTAATACAATGGTAATTGTCGGTTATAGGCACCTCCTTTTTTTTAAGGGTTATTTTTTCCTACAGCAAGACAAAGATACTAGTACAAAGTACAGACATGTATTTAGATTTTTTACAAATTTCAGCTGTTTGCGATTGCACATTATTGAGCGCTGACTCCCAAAAGGCGGACATGTACTCTACAAAATAAAATATAAGAAATAATTTGATTTGGACATTTAACATTATTTATCATATTAGCTTTGAGATTATTATTAATCATAACCTTTATTGTAAAGAAAACATGATAGAAGGGTCCAACGGGGTTGGCGTGCGGAGCACGCAGGGGTCTCCCCTAGTAAATTATTATTTTTATTTTATATTAAAGCATATATTTTTACACCAAAATAAACCATAGCCGAGAAAAAATTTGCTACCTGCATTTATCTACTGTAGTTTATTTCAGTTCTTCATAATATTTTTACGGACTTTTGAATAGCAGATAAATCATATGCTGTGGAAATATATTGTCTCTAGTCTGTGTGATTATTATTTTCCTAACACGTCAGTGACGATTCTTTGGCAGTAGGCCTACCTTATTGGCAAAAAGATATAGTTTATTAACACTTTCAGTTCTACAGCTTAATAGGGACCTCTTAGGAATGACTAGCAAGATGGCGGGTCTTCTTATGAATGACTAGCAAGGTGGCGGGACTTCTTACGAATGACTAGCAAGATGGCTTCCAATTTAAACGATCGTAAGTTGCTATTTTGTAGTCACTATTTTCCTAGGCTCCTGGACCTGGACTCGTAGAAAGGTTCCTACCAACTACTCAGGCAAAACAAATTGCTCTAGGCGACGACTAAACTCCCTCTTTTCCAATGTAAATGGGTTAAAACCGCGCCCAGTCACAGGGAAGAAACATTTTGCTGGTTAACCGCCTAAGCTTTGAACGTGTTAAGAATGTATCAAAGTTCCTACAGCCATTTTACTTAAAGCCAGTAAAGTAATGTTTAAGATATACCCAATTCTTTATAAGGAATAATGAATGTATAACTTACTGTTTTCATTTTAAGTAACCTTACCTTTGTTTCAGAAGTAATACAAACTGTATGAAGGTTATTTGTTAACTTTTAGCTGAGAAGTACTTAAGTGGAAATGTAGTTGTATGCATTTATATACTATATACATTAGAGAGAGTTTGTATAGATAGTCGTTCCTTCACAATAGCTAAACTTGACCTGCGATTATTTGTTGCAAATGCTTTAAAATCTATGAGCATTATGGGAGTAAATGAAGGAAAATATTTCAAATAGAACAAATGATCTATTGATTACACTATCTTAGGGGGCTGATCAAGAAATGAAATGTATTTGTCAATATATTTAGTCCCTTAACCCTTCCCTTATGACATTTGGTTGCACGTATTTATTTACTAAAAAAACTTTTAAAGTTGTATTTAATTTTCCAAATAGATGTAAAACTTACTTCATAACATGATCAGCCTTTAGTGCATTGTAAAATTCTGCTTGCACCGCCATTCATCCTAAATATATTGCAATGCTTTGGCTCTAGTTGGGTATTGTTTAATTAATAGTGAAACAAAATTAATTTAAATTTAACATATTTTACTGTCCATCAATTAGTTTTTTTTTGAAAAAATTAAATCAAAGATTGCTAGAAAATTGTTAAATAACATTAGTGTATGATGCAGACTTATTGTATATGCTTCTTTTATAGACAAGAAGTAGTATACTTTTTTATAGTAGTGTACTAAAGAGTTATGCATGGGTAGGCAGCTACCGTTTGGTCCTCAACACCAATTAGAGAAATGTTTGTGTCTTGAAATGTTTGTGAAATGGTGGTCTTCCGCCCACCCGACCCTAATTAGTGACGCTTGGCTGCACTCATGAGAACAAGTACTAAGTACCTAATACAAATAAAACATGATATAAGACAATCAAATTCTCGCTCAAGTACATAAACTTTTTTGTCGCTACGTATTATTTTGTGTATTAAATTAAGTGACATAGTATATTAATTATGTTTTCAAATTTTCCTTGAAACCGGCGATTTGTTCTGGTTATCAAGCAATAAAAAATTATTACAATCTTACATAGAGTATTTTTTGTCCCTCCGTATGCTCACGTTTTAATATGAATTGTATTTTAGTTCCACTGTTCATTCAAATTTAGTTTTAAAAATAAAAACTAGTTTGGCGGTACAAGTTGTTCAAAATTGTCCAATTTACATCAAATTTAGTATAAAAATAATCAAAATTTAAATACAAAACGTACTATGATAATGGTTTTTAATAATTTTGGTCAATAATTTAACTGACTTTTTGGTATTAGGAACCTAGTACTTGTTCTCATTGAGTGCAGCCAAGCGTCACTAATTAGGGTCGGGTGGGCGGAAGACCCTAACCTTTTCTTGGTTCAGAGTTAGGTTGTCCGCAACTATAGTAATCTTTTATTCCAATGTATCTTTACCTCATGTGGATTAAAAAGACTGACTTTGGTCTTCGGTGGATTTGTTTGTCTTAATTAAATAGTTCATGTTATTAAAAAAAAATAATATTGTATAAATAATATTTGGTGCTATCCTGTATGAAAATGGTAAATTAGTTTTTAAGTATTTATGTGTTATGTAGTAGTATATTTCACCACTAGTGCCTAAAGTGGATGTTTTTGGTGCGAGTTCGTGGTAAGCACTTTAGGTACCAGTTCTGAACGATACTTTTTATCATACTGCACTAGAATCATACGAACACATAATTCATTAACCCTTTGCACTCGGTTGGCCAGTACTGCTGGCCATACGATATTCTCATTCAGCTCTGAATATTTATCGAATTAAGCATCCTCACAGCTCGGATGGCCAGCCTGACTGGCCGCTTACGATACTGTTGTCAGCTCTGCCGCTAATTTGACCTTGCGGCGTCAACAGCTCTGAATTATTTTTCACTGCTATCTGAAATGTTGTTAGTGGGTATTTATTTCTTGTGTAACAAAATCATGGGTTTTTAGTAAGTCTTTTATTTTGCCACACAGTAAAGTAGATATATTATATTGTTATTGGTGAGTTTTTGTTTTAGCTGTAAATATATAGTTATAATCTATATATTAATAGGCAAGCACAAAACTTGTTGTCCTTTTTTCTCAGCTTGTGTGCATCGAAGGAGAAATTCGCGCATACCGTTAGAAAAGTAGTGTCCTGTAGATGAGCAGAATCCCATTATAATTTACATCGGTTCTCAGGGATACGCCCCAGTAGCCCTCAAAGTTTCAATGTTAATCTTATGGAAGGTCAATCTTAAGGAAGAAGAAGAAAGATTTCTTTTGATTTTATCAGGGGCACAAAAAACAGCTGTTCGTATGAAAAGCTTAAAACAGCTGATTTTGATCAACAGCTGATTTTGATCAACAACTGATTTGGATCAAAAACTGAATATAATTTTAGGTTAGGTAAATCAAGCAATAGCAATAGCGAAGCATTGCCGGGTCCACTAGTATATTTTAATGAGTAAAATAAACCATTAGGTCCATTGTATACAACTTATCAAACAACATTTTTAGGTAATTTAAAATAAAATAAAATTAAGAACTTGTTAACAAAAAAAAAAAAAAAAAAAAAAACACTTAAAACCTATAATAAACTAATTAACTTTTGTTGTATTAAATTACTTCAAACTTTAGAAACATCTAGACCACCGCAACGTAAAACTAAACTGCTGGTAAAGTTATAATGTAACGAATATTGCTACGTTTTGATACAACACAGACCAGAAAAAAAACGGGAATTTATTAGATTAAGATTTGGACTCTAGATTTCAGCACAATCCAGACAAAATAAAACTACTAAAAATAAATTAATGCAGATCATTTGTGTGGCCAGTCCTGCTGGCCATCCGGGTGTTCAAGGGATTTTACCTTGTCCAGTACTGCTGGCCATCCGGGTTGAGAGGAACGTAACTTGCAAAAACAATTCAGACTTGATAAAGAAATGGCTTTAGGCACTATTAACCATCTGAACCCAGAGGACTTTTATTAAAAATCCTTCCAGAGTGCAAAGGGTTAAATTATATTACATTAGCGTCCCGCTATTCCGAATTGGGACCAAACACCGTTCGGTTTAGCAGGAATTCAGAATAGGCGGATTCGATGAATAATTGACTTGTTAAGTGCGGGGACATCTGATAGTGACGGTTCTATACAGCGTTGATCGGCTCGGAGGAAAGCGAGGGATAGTTGAATGCTCAAACTGAATATCACACGTAGACGCGGCAAATACTCTTGACCCCGCTCTAGTGTAGGTTTACACCGTCCGGGGTTATTTCCTTCCTGTGCGTTATGATTCCGTTTTCTCCTAAAAATGGAATAGGTTGCTTGAACTGTTCGTTTTGTCATGCCGCAGGCTGTCCACTAATACCGCATCATGATAAAAATAAAGAAATTCAATGTTCATTGTTTTGGTGTCCAAGCCACTGTCTAATAATATATAGTAATAAAATAAAATATTACCTTTTTTTATACTCTTCTTCGTCTTATTAATTAGACGCGTTTCGAGGTCGAAACCCCATCTTCAGTATTTCACTCCGTAGAGTTTGTCAAACATTAAATAAACACTTAAATAAAACAAAAAAACATTACACACACACAAGCTTTTACATTTATAAAAAGTCTGTAGGTGCACACCGTTTTGTGGTCCGCAGACTACTGGCATTTGCGATTAGGACAAGTTTAAAGGTTAAACAAATCATATCGGCTATTCGTATCTCATTGCGGTTTCAAATAATTAGTTTGATTGAAATGATAGCTTGTCATTAAGAATGCAATCTGGTGTTTGTTTAAAAGCTTTGTACTGTGCTTTTGGAGCGTATTCCTTAGAATGGAGGGCATTATTTCGGTGTAGTTTTTAGCAACGTATTTCTTCCTGTCCATTTTCATCTGTGTGGGGTTACGAGTTTTCTTCTTTATTGTCCCCTTTCTTTGCTTTTCCAGTAATTTGTCAACCATTTGGCTTTTGTATCCATTAGCTTGCGCTATATATTTAATGGTATTTAACTCTTCCATGAAATCTATTTCGTCCATTGGTATGGAAATGAGTCAATTTACAAAACAGTTATAAGCCGCCATTTTTTGAGTAAATGGGTGGTATGACTGTGCGTGGATGGTTACGTCTGATGTAGTTAATTTCCTAAAAATCTTATATTTAAATTTATCTGCCGATTTTGACAGAGTATAAAAAAGGTAATATTTTATTTTATTACTATATATTAACAAAAATTCCTTCGGGATAACGAAAACGAAGGAGAAAAACGGTCGAAAGCAACTGGCAGGTGGCAACAACACTACTAGTGCCTAGCTGTTGTATCTAATCTTTCTTTCTTTCTGAAGTACCCGGTATCCGTTTCACCTGACGCTTGTTGCAGTAGCTTCCTTCTAGTAAAACGGATTTACGAGTGGTTTTCTTGTAGTTTTTGTATTAGTGGTTTTGTGGTACTAGTGGAAACAAAACCAGCTTTCATTCCAATTTGGTTTCAGGTGTTTTCATCAAGCTTAGGGTCTGTGTATGTCTCTGTTTAACTTATTTGTATAACAATAAATGTATGTTTTTTCACGATCATCTTTCTAATTTCTCCTGTTTTTATGTTAAAAAAATCGGTATTTTTTCTGAACTCTGTTCGGAGTAGCCAGATTTTCGGAATAGCGGGACTCTAATGTATTAATTTTTCTAATTATTTTAAACACGATGTAATTTGTTTGCGAAAGTGGTACTATCTGTTGTTAAACAGCTGAACCTTTTGAAATTACAGCTGTTGCAGTTTTAAAACACAGCAATGCATTGTTTATGTACAATACTTTTTTGTCCCAGTACAATAGAATACTTTTAGGTCCTAGTATCGAATAAATAGTGTTATTTTAGAGCAAGTAGTGAGTGACTACAATAACGAGTCACTTTACGGACGTAACACATGTTTTTAATACAGTATGATAAAAAATGTTTTATATTTATTGTATCACAGTATACTTATTACACTGCAATTTGATCTACACTACTGCCAAACTAATTGTATTGTGGAGGTGGTATTTCATTGTGACTAAAACTAAAGTGCATTTATTACATAAAATACAATTTTGTTGATCAATATTTTTGCCACACATCCATGGGCTTATAAAAGTTTACAATTTTACTCTTAAAAATATCTGTGATAAACTGTCTTCGTGTGCAGGAATGCGATGGCCTATATTGTCAACTATTTTTGGAAGACTGTCTTTGTAAATCACTTGCACCTATAGTTTATTTTTCATAAGTAGGTTAAAATGTACAACTTCCAACACTCATGAAACAAACTGAACATTTAATACAGTCAAATATGTTGGCATTCGTAAAGTTTTAATTTGGAACAGTAAATATTTAAATTTGTGACCAGGTTTTTGTTAGAACTTCCCGCATTCCCCAATTAACTTCTTCTGCCATATTTATTTCGCTTTTCCTGTTGTTCCTTCCTAAAATTAACCAGCATTTCCGCTCTCTATTTTTATTACAATCAAATCATGTTGTCGTTATATTTATATACATATTTATACATTGTTATATATTGTTGATAATTTTTATGTAAATAAAACTGGTTGTAAATAATATGCAATTTATTTTCTCTGAGTGTAACCTGCATGTGACCTAAATACATATTGTTTAAACAGCGAGACCATTTTCGTTTTCTACAATTCTTAATTGGGTGGTTTGTTTATGTGTTGCTATTTTACTGTCTTTCGTGTTCATAATTTAGTGTTGCCATTGATATTTTTGTGGTTGGTTTTGACCAGAAGTTGTAACCCTAGTCCTTGGTAAATCATTTCACATAGTTTACCAAACACATGTTTTGTTTTCGGCACATGATACATTTTGAGTTTCTTCAATAAATAAACGGTACCAGGAACTGGCACATACTTTCTCACAAACATATTTAAATTACTAAACAGATTCACTGTGACTTGTAGGGTGGGATAGGAGAGGTGATTTATTAAAGTAGAAGATTAACTAATAAATATTATTATTATTATCTAGAGAGAAAACTGTTTGATTGATTTCGAACAAATTGCACCAAACACGCCAATTAGGTCTTTGTAGATGCACGAAAAAGGTTTTGAACAATTTTGAAAAACAACCCCCTTTATGGCCAAAAAACCCCCAAAAATAAGTTATTATTATTATTATTATTAGCTAAACGAGAATTTTTAGAAAGATGCGGTTTTTTGAATATGGTAGGCACATTAAAGGCTACTAATAAGCCAAATTTTATCCAAATCGTTAGAGCCGTTTTTTTATAAAAAATAATAACAGATTTTTTTTGCCAAAAATGGGGTTGTTTTTCAAAAAATTTCAAAACCTTTTTTCGTGCATCTATACAGTCCTACTTGACATGTCTGGTGCAAATTTATTTGAAATCGATGGAATAGTTTTCGCTCTAGCTTTGTATACCTACAGACAGACATTTTGTAAAAACCACTTTTTTTAAACTCAGGGGGTCCCAAAACGGATATTTCCACAAAAATCTCAACATCGATTTTTTTGCGATCACTATACTTTTTCTATACTATAGTATAGTGAGAATGTAAAAAAGAAATGATAGATGGCATCCCATGAATTCTTCTATAGAATAAAAACAGACTTGCTTCAAGTAGCTTAACATTTCATTTTTAAAGGCCTTTTCCGCTGCCATTGCTTTAAGCCTATGTGGAAGACAGTTGTGTAGGATGGCAACAGAAACTGCTGGTGACTTTGAAGTTTGAGAAAGTCTATGTTTAGGAATGGTTAAATTGTATCTATGTACCTGGCTATGGTGTATT
>JAGFPH010002851.1:84650-119391 GCA_018207615.1 Philaenus spumarius | reverse complement strand
AAATAATAATAAATCTACAAATAATAAATCTACAAATAATAAACAAAATCTGCCTCACTGTGTCAATTCATCCCACCAAATGTATAGCTACTTATTTTTCTATTTGCATGGGTCTCACAATGATTATGTTATTGTGAATTCATGAGGCTTGTTAATTCATTGAGTCAGCAAATAATACAAAATAATTTCATAGTCTCGTTCGTGTATAAGCAGAATAGCATTAGAAGTTAGCGCCAAAGTAAAGATTTTTTTAGAAACCATTTCAAGTTCATAAGTCCAAAACTGTCTAACCAACTAAAATGGAAATAAAACAGAGTAATTCACTAATGAGAAATAAATTATTTAACAGAGGAAGTTTCTTAAGTTGTATGGAACGGAATATGCCATTTATTTTACAAACAGCCTAAATCCGGTTGTAAATGTAGACCTGGAATAATTGGTTTGTTTATTCAATGTATCCTCATTTAGTAAAGCAGGGGCACACGCAGGATGTGTCCAAGGAAGGGGCTGAAGCATAATTTAAATGAATGTATCGAGTCACATCGGGGGAAACCCATAGTGCCTTGTTTTCATTTGTTGTACTTTTTACATTATTTTCTAACTAATCCACTTGACTGTACATACTACGCTGTTTAGTATGACTTAATTCATTTTTGTTGTCAAAAAATATCTAATGCAGTTTGGGGAGGTTACCACCTAAACTATAAAAATAGGCTTCCAGTTTAGTCACCAAATATCACGTAATACTGAAATAAAGCAACTTCGTGAAATAAAATGTTTTAAGAAATAACGGCACGGATAGACAGTTAGTATGCAGAAGTGCAAACAGGGCTTGCACACTCATCGAATACATGCTACGTTGGAGTTGATTGTTAAAAGTTGTTGTCATTTAATGTTTTGGATAGTAAGAGTGTCAGGTAATTGTTTACTATTACTTTGTCAGAAGCAAATCTTCCCATATTGAGGTGTGTTTCGTATTTATGTACTCCAACAAAGTATTAACATGATTAAAGGCCCGGAAAAATAAATTCGCCCTAAATAAATGAAGAAAAAATTAGCCTGAAGTTCCTACATGTAGTCTCTAGAGCCTGTATGTTACAAGCAAACCTTACCATATTGAGATATGTTCTAATGGACTGCAATCAACAAATAAACATGTTTGAATTGCCAAAAAGGTAAACAAGATAAGGTAAGTTAAGTTGGGTCAACGAGCAGGTTTGTTAACAGTGCAGATCAGAGGCGGTCGATTATAATCAGTTGTTATGGCGTCGTGTAGTAGTTCAAATCCATGTTTAACTGTAGTCTTACATTAACACAGTTTAGAAGTAATATATTCTTTAAGTAATATACTAACTTATACATGTTTACAAATTAGTAAACAATTATTAAGTTAGAACTTCAGACTAATTTTTTTCATGGTTGCATTTCTGTTATACATAGACAATAATTAATTAATATTCTAACTTTTATATATATATGTTCAATGAGTACTGTGGTGAATTTAAACAATTAGAAACACTGAAGCCCCAACAACAAGTTCGGTGAATAAAACTACACAGATAAACTGAAACACATTTATTAATATTAACGGGTTAAGATTTAGAACCCTCCGATGATGGTAACTTGGTTACCGAAATGTACATCAGGGAACTAGAATAACTATATTAATAAATGTGTTTCAGTTTATTTGTGTAGTTTTATTCACCAAACTTGTGGTTGGGGCTTCAGTGTTTCTAATTAACTTTTATATGTTTACAATGTTTATTAATTATTGTCTGTGTATAACAGAAACACAATCATTAAAACAAAAAAATAGCCTGAAGTTCCAACTTGAAGTCTTTAGCCACAGTATGTTTCAAACACCAGTACTCTGACGCAGAAACTGATCCAGATGACTTTTAATGTAAGTATTCATCATTATTAATGATTTCCTGGCCTTGAATCATGTTAATTCATTGGCCAGCTATACAACAACAAAAATAAATCTCATGTAGCATTTAATGAACCGTCAACAAGTGTCACTAGTTCGTGATCAGATGATGATTTTGAAGTAAGTTACTCATTCGTATTTATTTTTTTGGGCCTTGAATTATGTTAATTCATTGTTAGAATATATAAATATATTATAGCATATCTCAATATGGGAAGATTTGCTTTTAGAAAGCAAAACAATTAATGAGTGTCCTTTTGTTTTTGTGAATATACGTCTCTAAAAGGAACGAGAAATAGAAAACTTTCCAAATCCGTTTTACTTTGCATATACAAACAGCAAATCTATTTGACATTGAATTAAAAACACGCAGGCGAAGCTGCAATGAGATTCCTGGTGAAATTTCAAAGCAGTTTTTAGCACCGTCATTTTTATTGACCTTGTTTTGCATTTATTGGTTTACAGGTACTTTTTATAGTTGGTTTTTTTTAAGGGGCCTTAAGCTTGATAATGTAAAAAGACAGGATCAAACTGTATTCTGCTTATGTAAAAATAATTTGATCAGTGCTGGCCATCACCAATAGAAATCATACTACTTGGATTAAATTATGGTTAATTCAAGACTCTATTTTTATAATTATTTTACTATAGTAATTAATCTTACTTCTTATATCAAAGACCACGAAAGAATACCATTGAGGGTCGGGCTTGAGTACACCGCGACCTTGAACTCTCCAATCGCCGCAGTGCAACGTTGTCACGTTCTTCCCACGCTTCTAACTGAATGCGGCTGACTCAACGCATTTATAATTCTTTAAACTGTACGAGCGGTAAATACCAGGAGTGTTCGAGGCTAGTAGATATGGCATCCTATTGGCCGCCTCAAAACCGTATTCTTTAGTGGTCTTTGCTATAATTCCCTAAAGATTTTTTGTGAACTCAGCCACGCTTTTATTTCTTGGCCTATTTTGGCAATTGATATGTCAAATTAAAGGGATTTTTCTCAAGATGTTCTAAAAGTCATTTGTTTTATCCTCTATCACTAGGGCTCTGCCCCCTTAGGCATCAAACTTCCCATTTATATCTTATGGAAGAAATATTTTATTGAGTGTATGTCACATTTGTTTTATCTTATATAATTTCACTTAAATAAACTGCTGTCTTTAATAACTAATTTCATTAATAAACTAAATATTTCTATTTAAAACCCATAAATTTAATTTAATCTAAATATAATATACCTAATATTTATATACTAAAATCAAGCAATGGCGAAGCATTACTGGGAACACTAGTTATAATTACGGTATTATTTTTCAAAAATTATGTAAACGTTAACAATATACAAGACATGTTTAGCTTACATTGCATAACAATATATCATCCTAATATAATTACTGTAACAAGGCAGATTACAGGGATACAAATTGCATATCAGTAGGCCTACTGTTCTCATCTGTTTGAACTTGTAACTTGGTTAGTTAGCGTTGTAGCAAACCACTATGTCCAATATGCCACTAAGTAATCTTGCTTGGTCTGTTATACAACAAATATTACGTCACAGCTAAGTGGTCTGATACTTGTATAAGCATTATCTGTATCTATTCTGTAGTAATAATTCATTCACTTTGGATAACATAGCACACATATTTCTCACAAATGTTTCCGATGACATTCTCCAGTTGTAGGAAGCATGTTATACATCAGATTTAACAAGTTTAAATTTAACTTTCACAATAATAACTTAAATTTGGAGCAGCTCTCTTCGCTTCAATTTATAAAATATCGTTATAACTCTTTAAAAACAAATGCTCAAACTAAATTAGTATTAGTAGGAGTGAGCTCATTCCCTTACAGCATAAATACAAAACAATTAGTATGAAGAACAGTTTTATAAGAACAATTTATATTTATAACAATTTCCCTAATGATCTTAAAGTCTTTAGTGAAAGATCAAGAAGAATAAAGCTAAAGAAAATGGTAATCATTAAATTACTAATAAATCTATATATATATATAATCGAAATACCACTCACTCACTCACTCACTCATCACGATTTCTCAAAAACTACCAAACGGATTGAAATGAAATTTGGTATGTAGCTTCCCCTAGGGCCATAAGTGTTCACTAAAAAAGGGTTTTACAAAATTGGAAATTTTAGGGGGGTTTGGGGGGTAAAAATTACTACATCACGATTCCTCCAAAACTACCAAACGTTATATCCAAAATCTGCATTATATCATAATTATTAAATATTGTTTACTAAATCCATTTTTAACCCTCTAACTGTCAGATTACTCAAATTGAGTGGTCTGAACGCCGTGCTGCAGTGAATTATGTAGTATGTGACAACTCAACTTGTATTGAATATTTCACCAACTAAAAATCATCCAATCGCAATAAATCAAACACCGTTTGAAAGGAAATGATTTAAACTTTAATTTTTGTATTTACAAGTTTTTTCTAAAACGTCTATTTACATACGTAATCACCGTTGCAGTTTATTAGTTTTATACAACTCAATTATATACCGTTGGATCTGTTACAATTCCCTCTAAATAAAGTTGGCAGCCAATCAAAATTCTGTCAAATATATCTATAGATAAGGGACGTTTTGTAGACCCTTGCATTAGTTACGTTTCCAACCAATAAACAGCCTTATTTATAACACGTGAAAGACGGGTGATATCATTCTAGTTTTAGAAATCTTTTGCTACCTTTTTGTAGAGAATGATTCAAGCTAACATTTAGTTTGAAACAAATATGGGTTACTAGACAGGTTTGTTGTGTAGGACCGTGGGAAAGTCTGTGTTTTCTCGGTCTCAAACCAATTTTGAATTTTAAACCTAACGGACTTTTTTAACATGCAATAGATAGGCCGTTTTTGCGCGCTTCTTTGTATGTGTAGCAAGGATGGCAAGTTCAGACATTTTTCCTCACTTTTGTTATTCAAGTAGAGATTATACAAACACTTTTGTGAACTAAGAAAAGACATGTATACAGTTTTTTTCTTTGATTTATTCTCTACACTTTGTTACAATAATATTACATTTTTGGGAAAAGCAAATATTCCTAAATAACGTTTGAAAGGAGGCCTAGTTTTGTTAGCACCCTTGTAGTTGGAACATAAAAACTGTTGTTTTCAAAATAAGAATTTTGAAATTGATAAATTTTTTTGTACAGTTCTATTTAGAACTAAATTACGAAACTTTTTTAGTCTTACGAAAAAATTACAAAAAATGTTTAGTAGTTGTTATGTAGGCCTAAAGTTGAACATTTTCCTTTCGTTACTGAACAGTTTTTGTTTCTTGAGCTAATAACTTTTACAATTTTACATCAATAAATTTTTTAATTGCATTTATGAATTCTTTGAACGTTTCTCTACAATAAAGCCACGAAACACTTTTGGATTGGGATAGAATTACTATATTTGGTGATTTTTTTTTTAATTTGCTTGCACATGCACTGAAATGGCTTGGCGTTGCAAAAAAATTCTAGAGTTAACACATTTACTTTAAAACGATTTTTAACACATTTATTGCTTTAAAATGATTGAAAAATCGTGGTTGGGTTTTGTAAAAGTAATCGCATTATATGACATGATTTTTTTTCACAAACTAGGAACAATGACAAATAAACTTAGAAAAATGTAGTTATTGATTTATTATAAAAAAAACAAGTAGCTCACAAACAAAGTAGTCAACAAGTGAGAAACCCGCGGGACAAAAGAAAGAAGCAAACAAAGCGATATGGCAGTCTCGTGTACACATTGTCATGCCCACGCATTCTAGCGGAATAAAGTAGCAACTATGACTACAAAGACACTTCTACACTACACATTTACTAACACTCTAGTGGTGAAATAATTCGACCACGCAGCCGCACCGCTGACGTGAGTTGAGCAAATTTCCAAAATTAAGTTCATATGCCTATGTTTTAGGGTTTCAACCAACAATTTGGGAAATAGGTCTACTCACGAAGGCGTTGAACAGCTGTCTGTGTGTACGCAATATATTAGTAGAATTTGTTTCCTCCTAGTGGCCTCGCGAGTTTACACCACTTGACTTCGAACCGGTTACTTTTATGGTATTTTTTACGATTTGGTCGATTTTGGGCGAGCTATAAGGTCGCGTAGAAAAACAAAATGTGCAGAATAATATCCTACATTTATATTTTTAGAAAAAACTTTACAAAATTTTCATTCTCGTAGTAAAAATGTCAAAAAATAGTTACTTCCGGTCAAAAAACGTACTTCTGGTTGTTGGTTTTTTTTTTGGCTAACGAACTCGTCCGAGCGATGTAGACAAAAAACACGTGTACCAAATTTGAACCAAATCGGACTTAAAATGAGGCCGCTAGAGTGCGAACACATATATATAACGTGTTCCGGGGACCATGATCGGTGCTCATTTGCTACTCCTGACCTTGGTGCTCACCATAAGGGCCGCTGCAATAGCTCATTTTTCCTACGGAAATTCGCTAATAACCAACTGTTTGAGTCGAAAAACAGAAACTCGTTCCCAGGTAACCAGGAAAGTCGTATGATGTGATTACTCTTTATGCGTAAAACAAAGGGTTGAAAGACAATTAATGAAGGTTTTTCTTAACTCATCGTAAACTTTTTATTGTTTGTTATTTAAACAAATATTGTTTAGCTTGTACCCGCTGGCACTGGCCAGGGCCTAGTGGTACATCCAGCCCTGGTTAGAATTATTATAAGGATGTTCATTAGTTAGTTATGAAAAGTATTTTTCTGCAAAAATTGTAATTTATTGATTGCATTTCTCTTTGTTTTAGTTGTAAGGTTGTAATTATTATGTACGTATCCATTTTGGTTGGTTAAATATATAAATTTTAATAATATTACAAAATGTTATGAATTAAGCCAACTTAGGTCTGCTGTAGTGGCGGCCATCTTGGATTTTTATCCCATAAGGTTAAATTTCAAACCATTTATTTTGTTTATTTTTTATCATAAAATTGTTTGCAAGGTCTCATTTTAAGCACAGTCACAATACGCATTCGTTTTGCAATTTACATTTTTTTAAATGCTTTTGATTTGTTATGTAATTGACATTTTGTAAGTACAAGGTTTGAATTTTTTTCCTAACACAATAAAAAATTAATAATGAAAAATAATTTGCAAGCCAGATCCGAAATTTTATAAAGAATATTCAGTTCTTTTTTCAACACTCAATTACAAAAGATAGACTTATAAAATGGTTTGAAATGAGGCAATGTCAAAGCGTTCAGCTGCAAGAAATTGCACTGTTTAGATAGGGATACAGTGAGAAGCGGTTGCGTTTCCGGTTGCTTTCTCGTTTACTGGAGCAGACCCTTAAGCCAACTTAAACTGAACATAAATACAATCTTGACATCTCTTGTAGCATATGCACTTAAAACTAATACTATTAAAATTATCAAACAAAATAAAAACACTATTCTTAATAGATAGTTTAACAGGATACTTTGCTATGGTAATAATGAAGTTGGTACAAAACTAAAGTTTCTTATAAATAATAGTCGTCTTAAAGTAAGATAAAATGCTCCTGAGTTGAACAAAAGACACCTGATATAAAAATGTAAAGTATAACAACGAATGACTAATGCACAAGCATCAATAACGTTCTCATTTGTTAGAAACAGAATTCCCAACCAACACCGGGCGGTGTAATTTGTAATGTTGGAGGAAAATTACTTCAATTTTTTATTTTGGCAATCTCTTATCCACTTTTTTTCGTAAAGACTTTACTTTTATTCCGAGAGGGCTTTACCAATATGCATAGACAATCAGTTTGGTGTAAAATATTACTGATTTGACTTACATTTTTTCAGCCCTTTCCACTTGAATTACTGGGGACCTAGTGTTGCTATCAGGTCAGATTAATTTTGAGCGAATATTGCACTGTAACATGTTTACTCCAAAAAAAAAACAGTATTTCTGTCAGTTCTAAAAAGCTGATTTTTTTTAGTTTCTTCCATTACTAGAGTATAGATTGGTATGAAAAAAACATATATATTTATTTTCAAGTATATGTTTTTAATTTTTATTTATTGAAAAAAATATAAATTTGTAACAAAAAACCGGAATAAACAAAAATTTTGGAAAAATTTTCAATGGGAAGACTTATATTTGTTGCTTGTTTTTTGTTGTCTATATATCATTATAAACAAAAATAAGTGGTTTACACATGTTTTAGACACAATAATAGATTATAAAAAAATTATAATTAAAAAACAAATTTTTTGTAAAAAATTAGCTTTTATGAAAACAATTAGTTTTGACACCAACTTGTACAAAATTGCCTGAACTATTTATTATATTGCTTAACAACAGTATTATGTAGATCAAAACTAGTAAGAAAAGCTTTTTTCAGAACTGATTGGTAATATTTTAATCACTCAGGTTCGAAACAAAAGTTCCGTCGCCACTAACGTCATTTTGTAACAAACTGCCGTCGTCTTCGTTCATTTTATTTCACAACAATCATTATTATTATAAAAAGAACAATATTCAAAAATAAACTGTGAAATTACACACGATAACCTAGTACAACAAAACTAAACAACGCGTAAGCTCACTAAAACGCTGCGTGGTAAGTAGGAACCAAACAACGGCGAGAGCAGACAGCTGTTTACAGACCGGCCAAAGACGGCAAACATTACATTTTCTAAGATTTATTTACCACAGAAACTGAACTCAAATGGTCCTAAAAAATTCCACAGATAGCAGCACATCTCAAACTTTAACAATAGTGGTCATCAAAGAAACTACGCCTGTTCAAACGCAATCAAAGAACGTTATCATAGCAAGTTCGGGGCTCGCCCGACATAGGAGTTTGTGCGGATTAGTAGGGTACGGGGATGCCCCGACACTCGAGTGTAAAGGGTTAAGACACAATTTTAACACTTTATTTAAAAATATTCTGTATTCATTTTTTTAAATAACTAAAGGAATGTGTACAACCATTGAAAGGCGATGAAAATACCTATGAACCCCCTCCAATTTTGAGAAATTTGTAAGTTATTGGTAACTTCGGTAAAGAACTGAAAAATGTTATTCGTAAAAAGAGAAATATTAAACTGTAGTAACGTATAGCAATATCAGTGTCAATGTTTTTCCGCAGAACATTTTTTTCAAGTTGAATAGTGTTTTGAAAATATTCTCATTTTCTTCAATAATTTGTTCAATCGTTGGCATAACAGAGATGAATTTTGCACATCAAGTTTAAACGTGAAACATTTTCACGCTTTTTACTTTCTTTACCCTATACGTAGTATATGGAGAAAGTATTGTTTTCGTCCAAATTTTCGAAATGAATTTTTAGTGGAATTATCTGTTTTGGTGCTCCCTGAACCCCAAAAAAAATTTTTAGTGGAATTATCTGTGATGGTGCTCCCTGAACCAAAAAATATTTTTAGTGGAATTATTTGTTTTGGTATTCCCTGAACCCAAAAAAATGTTTTTTTGGTGATGTCTGTCCGTGTGTCTGTAAGGATGTGTACAGAGCTGGAGACCATACCAACGATCCGATTTTGATTAAATTTGGTATGTATGTGTAGTTCTGGAATATCTCCAGGCTTTTTTTTCCATTTATTCAAATTTTTGATTTTTAAGGGGTTTTACCTCGCAAAAATGGCAAAAAAACGAGAAAAATCAAAATTTCTCAAAAACGGCTCTAACGATTTTGATAAAATTTGGCTTATTAGTAGCCCTTAATGTACCCTACCCTATGCAAAAAAAACGGCATCTTTCTAAAAATTCTCGTTTAGGTAATAATAATAATAATAATAACTTATTTTTGGGGGTTTTTGGCCAAAAAGGGGGTTGTATTTCAAAATTTTTCAAAACCTTTTTTCGTGCATCTATACCGGCCTAATTGACATGTTTGGTGTAAATTTGTTCGAAATCGATGGAATAGTTTAAATAATAATAATATAATATAATATGGATGTGTGTTACATGCATCTAATATTTTCCATGGTATGTCCTACTTTGCAATTCTAAATAACCACCTCCTATGCTACTCTTGGGAAGGTATAAAGTTTCAACTGGGAGAAAGTATGTGGCAGTTATCTAATACCGTTTATTAGGTTAATCCTTTATCCATCGTTTATATTTCACAGTGAGTTTTGTAGTCATGAATAATACGAGAGCTAAACTTACTTTCATTTTTAACATAATATAACATTACAAACTGAATGAAATTGTTAGTCTGAATGTCTATAATGTCTACTCAAGACCACAGGAGGAATTAGCAATATTGACAGAACCTATTACAAATTCAGTTATTGACAGTAATATTAGTAACGTCCAGTAATATTAAACATGTGAGGCCTACCTCAGAGTTTTTATAGTACCTAGTTCATTACAAATGAACAATATTAATTACTGTTCAAACCATCTACACAATTTCATATTAAAAAAATAACTTTCTCTTGGGAAACAAAAATACCAGCTCCTTAAAAGAACTTGAGAAAATTGCTTTATTTAGTTATTGTACTTACCCACAAACATATCTCCAACATTGGTTTCCGTGAACCTCGTAGGAATCATCCGGCTGTCCATGCAAGTGAAAAATACTGCTTTCGGCTAAAAATATTATTAAAATAAATATTTCGCTAGTCAGTCGGAATCAATTATGTTTCTCAAGTAATTCATAAACCTACTATTGTGTTTATTCTAGGTAATTGTTGACATCAAAAATGTAACAAGAAAGTATTTGGTTGACATTCATTTGTAACATCAATTGATTTCCCAAAATAATAAATAATAACATGTTTGGTTTGCATTAACTAATTTTCAATTTATAATGTTTGCAGGGTATGGATTTTGTCAATTTCACTGGTACCAGATAATTTGTTGATTAACTGACCATGTGATCTACTGTAGTATACCAATATAAATATAATATTTCACCAAAATGAAATGATCATTAATTTATAGGCTTTGTGCAAATGTAAGTACTAGTTTTCTGAAAAATAATTAAAACTCATATTCTAATATAATAAATACTAAGTTAATGTTTTCTGTTTGAAAAAATAATTATGAATGATAGTTTTAAAGCCTTACTTTCAGCTATCATTGTCAAATACTCTATCAAATTAATGGATTTTGGTGACTAATGGGCCTCCAAAAATAAATCCATGGATAAACATGATTGAATTCTGATTTTCTACTGTGTACTATTCAAACAGTTAAGTAGTTAAATAAGGGTAGAAACTTGATAAATTATTGTTCTTTTACAATTTATTTATTTCTCATGAAATGTTTACTTTAATTTCAAGGCTAATTAACTCGAAATGTATTTTCACACAGGGGTGCTCACAGGGAGTGGTCATGATGCAGACTGTGTCATTGGGATTTTTGGGGGGGGTTCGAAAAATGTTGAGGAAACACACAAATTAGAAGCAGAGTACATTAAATTAAAATAGTTTGTAAGTGGAGAGTAAAAGCGCAGTGTTACTTTCTATATTACTACCATTATCTGCAGAAATTAAAATAGACCAATTCAAGGTCACTTATGCGCCACAGACCAAGCGTGCGAGTTGGGAAATTGGAGTCAAACTTGGCAGTGACAGAGACAGAAGCTCTGCCCAACCTTACCCATTGTCATAGAGAAACCAACCCCTTTCCTATCACTCACTACCTGTGCAGTCGAGAAGTCAAACTTTTCACATATATTTCAAGCATAGAGTTAGACACCGCCTCTCTATTGTGATAACAGCTAATATTGAATTTGAATTCAACTCTAATAATAATTAGTATAGTGTAGTGTATTTGTTTTCTTTGCATCTTACATTTATTAATATTGAATAAGTGAAATTATACGAACTCCACCATGCCCAAGAAACAGAAGCAATTTAAATATAACTGTCAGGAATTAATGTGTAATTCAATTGTTCAGCATTACAAATGGCTAGATCGCTGCGAAAAGAAACATCCATACAAATTTAAAAACAATTTAGACATACATATAAAATTACATTATCTCTTGTATGCCACAGGGAGTTGCTATGCATCTTTTCAGAAAGACTGGCCTCAATATTTTTTTGTATAACTAGTTGTCATTGATCACAACTACTGGAAAATTGTAATCAGTCAATTTCCAAGATAATAATTTGTTTTCATATGTTTTTGTGGTTGGAAATAAATTCATTATTTTTCAGTTTCAAATAGAAAATGTACCAGCAAATTGTTTTGTTTTTAGCTTTAATTTATTCTATTTATACAGTAATAAAAGCATTTTTCAATGGCATTTTGTTTTTATTTTAATTACCTTTTATGGGGGGTTATTACAAATTGTGGGGGGCTGAGTCATTAAACTTGGGAAGGTTGAGCAGTGAGCACCTTTTAATAACTCATCGATATAGCAATTTAGTCTTTTAAGATTATGTTGCTTACAAATTCAATCCATAATAATAATGTATTTTTAATTATTTCTTCTGGAATAGCATTCTTAAAACTGTATTATTTAAAAACCAAAGTGGGAGTCAAATAAACTCAATCCTTGGGAGTTAAGCTTCTTCATTCTACTTTTGTTGGTTCTTCTTCCTTTTCCTGTCATTAGTTACATGAAAATTATATTATTCAAGCAGTGAAGTTGTTTATCTTGCTGAATTTAAAATATTTACAATCATTTTGATCTCTATTTAAATGTAATAAAATAATAGTTGATCCTGATTTAATACAATTATATTATACTCAGTTTATAGTAAAGATGGTTTAGACATTGTATAATAATATTATATTATTATATAAATACAGGGTGATTATAGTAAAAATTTCTTTTTTTATATAATTTAATAGCAATTGTTTTGAAATTAATTAATTTTTTTAACAATTTGGCTCTCATTTTTAAAACTAGATATAAATATTTTTCAATTTAAAAAACAAAATCACTCTGGTACTCTTGTTTCTAATAGAAGGAAAGTTTATACAGCATTTAGTATTTAAATCTGAAACAAAAATGCAGAATGATAAGACCGTCACATTTCCGCTCGATAGACGTAATTCATGATCATATTATGGAAAAAATGGTATAATCAATAATAAACTATTTATAACTCTATTATTCATCTCATGTGTACGTAGGAAAAGGAAGTCTGTTGTTGACATTGAACTATATAGTCATCAGTTTTATCACGAGAAAGTGTCGTAGTAAAAAATCAGCTGTTCCTTATGTAAATGTTGCGGAATGGTCCTTCAAAGTTTTGTTTGTTAAACGTAGGCTATTTAGTATTTTACATTGGCAACACTGTTTAAACTAATAACATGTTGGGTTATAACCGTAACAATCTGTTGCCTGTTGCTTGTTTGTAACTCAATTATGTGTTTGGTGTTGTGCGAATTATCTGTAGTATCTTGTGAAATAAGTTTTCAGTTATGAAAACGCTTTTTAACTACTCAAATATGTGTCAAAGTGCTTATCAGGTAAATAATACCATATTGTAACTGTCTGCGTTCCAAATGTGATTTATGACTTGCATGTATCTATTTTATAATTAATTGAAATGTTTATAACAACTTACTGTTGGATTATCTCGAACTTTCACAAATTGTTCAACCATAGTTACTCTGTCCGTACATCTGTATTTCATTACTCCTCGTAAAATCCTGTCCATATTAATAATCCCAGCTTACGAGAAGGCCTAACTTAAACTTGTAAGTTGGTAAACATACTGTTGCTCTCGTTTTTCAAGGTCTCTTGTCACTAATACACCATTTCCTATGAAAGAACTTCATCAAGTTTTGTAGTTTTTATAGGCTAATTATTATGGTGATAATGTAGGCTATATTTGTTAAAACAACATAACTTTTTAAACTGCTTAACAGACCAAATTAATTATCAATGTTATTTCTTTACATCAAAGGCTATTTACTACCTATTGCATTTCTTCTCCTTAAAATCTTTTACAGAATGTAGGGCCTAAGTAGTGTAAGTTTAAAACACAGTAATTTATCTTATTTAGGTCTGAAGTACAATGTTCAAGTTCAACCACAATAAAAAATAGGCTAGGCTAGTTCACATAGGCTAGGCGTTTATTTAATTAACTCTTTGATTATTATAAATAGTTCAGGCCTAAACTAGCTTTACTGTGGTTATTCACGTTTTGCTATAAAATGGTAAAATAATGTTTTGTTAGTTAAAATAGACCAAATTTTTACATAGATCATGAATAATAAATAGATCTTGCATCCATTCGGCAGCAGTGTGGCGAAAATTAGGTTGTCGGGAAATTAGTGCATAATCGCGCCGTGAGGAATCATTGGTAGCATTGGTGTTTCACACAGCTTCCGTCGTTTCCTCAATAGATAGCGCCACTATCGTCAAATTTCCAATGGAACGAAATATTGCATTGGATCGGAGTTCTATTAGGTTATCCAAATACAATACTTATAAATTAAACCTACTATATGCTTGTGAGTATGAAGTAGTAGGTAAAAATTCTGCCCAGGAAATTTTGTACAGAAACCAGCTTTAGATAACCTTACCGGTAGCCCTTTTCCAGTCTTTTCCTCCAAAATTTATTTGCTTGAAAATCACAATATGGGGTATCAAGTAAAAATCCACTCTCTCTTGATCTTTTGATGTACCAGCCTATCTAAGATTGATTGTTAAATAAAATTATAAAAGGTGTTGTCAACGAAAACAAAAGTATTTTTTTATTTTATTTTAAAAGTAACCTCTCCGTGGGTCTGTTACATTATCAATAAATGATAATAAAAATCAGCTCTACGCTTTTGCGGGAGGCCTTATCAACATTGATAGTGTACAAATTTTGTTGAACTAAAGGTCAATAACATAACTTTATGTGGCAAATAACTAAGTATGACATTCTATCTCATGTCCATCACCAGTAGGCTATATTTATAAGCTTAGGAATTTACTTTAATAAACAATAATATACAATAAAACGTGTAAACTAATTAAATACATATTTTACACTGATTTTGTTATCTTTTGCCTTCAGATAACGTTCTTTTTGAAAGGATGAGGCTGTTTAAACATAAAAGAAAGAAACAAACAACAAATTTTTATCTGTTGATAAGGAGTTAAAAAAAAAACTTTATTCTATTAGATAACTCATTAGTATGTCTATGTTTGGATCCAACTGTATATCAAAGTTTGTTAACATGAGGAGAGTTTATTATAATTGGTGAGTTATTCCAATTAAAACATATAGTGTTATGATTTGTGTGTAATATTAGTTGTAAATGGATTTATTTACTTTTTCTGGTCTGGGATTTTTAAAAGAAATCAAAGTAAAATTAAACCCTATTTTTGGTTGTATTACAGACTGATAATAATAGCTGATTATGCTGATTTTCAGGTACATGGCTTTGGTCTTGGTAAAAATAAGGAAAAAGTCCCAAGTTTGTTTTAGGAAATTTCTTATTAATTTATGAAAGCGAAATGTATTACATTTAAGCTTCAGCCTAGCAAGCTGTAGGCCTACTCTACAATGTTACCGCAGTAAGAAAAAATTATCATTTTAAGAAATCTGTAAAATTCAGGCTCCGTAAAAAATAAGTAGGCTAGTGTTAAAAAAATGTTTTTGCCAGTTAAAATATTAGACCATTTAAAATACATAGCTCAGCTGATGCATTTTCAGTGTTGGTACAATAATCAGCTGTTTACTTTAAACTGGTAGGCAGGCTATTTCACATCATTATCAGCAGACACCATACTTTGAAATAATGAGTATCTCTAATTTTAAGGTTAGGTTCTTGTTTTTTAGTAGGCCTAGGACATGCTAGTTTTAAAATTTGTTATTACAACACATACTAGCCTGTATTGTAAGTGTAATAATTTGATTGAAACATTTAATTATATTTATCCTTAGCTTTGAAGTTATGATTATTACTACACTTTTATTAAAAAGAAATTCTAAATAAATCTGTTTCGATTTATTTAAATAAATTATGATATAGGGAGGCCAACTGGTGCATTTTCATATGAACAATGTTGTATGAACAATGTTTACTATAGGCCTACGCAATCCTATTATTAACTTTTTTATATATATATATATTAGCTTCTTTACTAGCATTTTATCGTATGGGTAATATTTAGTTACAAATATTTTCTTTTACTTACGTCATCCCATACACACTTTCTTTTTCGACCAGTTTCGCTGCTTCACATAGTCAGCATCTTCAGGAAATCCACTATTGCTTCGTCAAAGTCATTTTACATAAAAGCATCACATTACAGAACACATAACACACTAACAAACATACATTACAAAAGCACACACCATGTACAATTTACGTCCTATTAGGTCGCCGGCCAATTCAGTACTGAATCTGTATCTCGTGTTCTATCGCTATCCAAATATGCAGAGTAAATAATGTCTGAATCAAACTTAATTTGCTCATTTATTATTTTAATCTTGCTTGTTTGGCTTTCAATAAATATATAAAATCGCTCCCAAGCATTCATATTATATCCTTTGTCACATTGTTTTAAGATCTGCATTGTGCTTTCTATCGTGTCATATGCGTGTAGGTTATTCAGAATATGGTTAGCGAAATTATATTTTTCCGGTTGGTCCAGTTTTATTGCTGCCATATGTTGTTTATATCTTTTTTTAAAATTAACAGTTTGTCCTATGTATGCACTATTGCATGATTTACATGTTAATTTATACACACCCGGGTTATTGTATTTGCAAATTTTGTCTAAATTAGTGCTTAGTTTCATTTCAATGTTATTATTAGTTTTGTATGCTATTTCATAGTTAAATCTTTTTTTAAACAACCTAGCAATGCGGTGTGTTTCTTGGCCTACATAATGAAATAATATATAATTTTCTTTTTTATCTTTATGTTTTTCCAACTGTGTGTTTTTATCCAACCTACTTTGATTGTTTAATTTCCCCCTTATCTGTGAAAGAAGTTTGTCTACCATTTGCTCTTGGTACCCATTGAATATTGCCACTTCTTTTATATATTCAATTTCCAATTTAAAGTTTTCTAGACTTAATGGTATTTTCAAAGCAAGGTTTATCATTGACCTATATGCTGATAGTTTATGAATAGTGGGGTGGTTAGAAGTGTTGTGTATTGTGATATCGACATAAGTTGGAAACATATACAGGAAACCAATATATATATATATATATATGGGCCATTCCATCGTCACGTACGGGACATTTGTACTGTTTTTAAATCTTAATACTACATGATAACTTACAATTGGAGCAGAACTTTTTATGTTTTCATGTCACATATTAAAAAGACTATAAAGATGTATATCTTAAGCTATAGAACAAACAAATAAAGTGATGTATAACTTTATTAGCTCAAAAAATATAACTGTCACGTACGAGACATGTCAAGTCAACCAATGTTTCATGCCAAGTGACTGAAACTGAAATTTTAGCTCAAATATCTTTGTAGCTCCAACTGTAATTTTTATGTGTGATCTTATAACTACAAGCTTCATAACTATTTATGTAAATGTCTAAAAATTCAATTAATACCCTAGAAAAAAATGTTTAAATGTTTTCTTCCTTGTCACGTATGGGACAGGCCTGTCACGTACAGGACTTTTGCAACCAGATGTCATGGGAACTTATGATACACTCACATTTTTGTTATTGTATTGATAGAAATGAAGTTTTATTATTAAAAAATACTGAATACATCTTAGAATATGTACATTTTAAGCTAGCCTACAGTTATTAACACAATGTTTGGGGCTTACAATGGATTATTATTTGTTCATAATAATGGATTATTACATAATCTCGCCTGGGTATTCTTTCCCGTCATAGGTAACAACTACCCAATTGCTAGGAACTAAGTTGATTGAACTAGCTTGTGAGAATGGTTCAACTGTAGATTCTGACAAAGCATTCTTTTTTGCACAAATATGTCCATTTCTGCACTGAACCATGTATGTCATTAATCTTCCTAAAACATATTTTTTGTAGCAAATTTTAACGATTCCTTAAGTTTTATTGTTGCTATATTTTTTGCGCTAATGGTGTCAAACTGTATGCCTATCTGTGAAATGGGAAAAAGTAGTTAGTGTCTCCTCTTATGATGTATATTTACACATTCGTCATTCAGACAACACCTCGTTCACGTCAATATCTTAAAAATTATGGAAAGTGCAGACAGAACATGTGTAGGCTACTTAAAAATGGCTTGCATAAATCTTGTATGAAAAAGTTATTTGATCACTCAGCTGAACCGCTGATGTTAGTTGAGCGAATTTCCGAAATTGAGTTTATATGTTGTTGGGTTTAACCAACTATTTGGGAAATGGGCTTACTCTTGAAGGGCGCTCAATAGCAGCCTGGAAGTACAAAATATTTGTTTGCTCCTCAGCTCACGCGGTGCTTCGTTCCGCTCCTAAGTTTGCATCTTGACTTTGCGCCTTCGCATTATGGACTACGCTTTGTGAGTTTGCACCTCGACCTTATAGCCGCGGATCAGATGCAGCCCAAACGATAAAATCCCCCGTGGATTTAACATAGATAATTTTATGGTATATTACGCTTTGATCGATTTTGGGACCAGATGGGCTACCTCCTATATTTATTTTGTAGATAAAACACCAAAAACGTTTCATACCAACACGATAAATCTAAAAAAATGGTTAATTCTGGTCGAAAAACATGCTTCCGGTTGTTGGATTGAGCAACTTGTAAAACCTTAGAAGTGTGTACCAAATTTGAACCAAATCCGGACGTAAAATGCGGTCGTTAGAGGGCAAACACACACACATATATATATATATATATATATATATATATATATATGTAAGTTTTAATGCCACCCCAAAACATGTTCTGGTTACCATGATCAGTGCTCATTCACTACTCCCGACCTTAGGTCTTACCATAAGAGTCACTGCAATAGCTCATCTTTCCTATGGAAACTCGCTAAAAAACACCTTTACACATGTTTAGGAGGATATATTCTTTATCGGAAAATATTTGCAAAACAACAAACAATGTTGTATTTCTTCTAAAATAGAAAATTTAATAAAAATACGAAATCAATTACAAATGTTTTCTACAAACATTTCATGAAACATTCAGAAACATACATTCTATAATGACAGTCATTCTAACAGTGTTTTACTGGTAGCTATATATTCCATTTTATTTAAAACAGCCTGAATAATGTGACTCCCTACATGTTAAATTCAATTCTTAATTTTACATACAATAAAATAACCCTTCTAAAAATTTAGATTTTCATGTTTAAACATATATATTCAAAAAATCAGTGAACTAAACTTAGTAGGTAAACATTTTCATTTGTTTAGTAGGCCTACTTGTATAAAAACTGTATTGAAATACTATTCACAGATTTATGTATCTTTTCTTCACAGTTTTGCTTTCGCAAACGGAGGATTGCGATATGGTTCCACCTCGGCTGGCGTCGTTCCGAGCAGGATACGCAAACTGCTTATCGCTAACAGAGGAGAGATTGCGTGCAGGATTATGCGCACGGCTAAACGTCTCGGAGTTCAGACGGTGGCAGTTTACAGTGATGTTGACAAGAACTCCATGCACGTACATATGGTAAGATAGTTAACAAATACTCAGTGAAGTAATAAGGTACTGGTAACGTTGCACTCGTGTCTGTCTTTCATCATCTTTCACGATTTAAATTGACAGTGAAACACTTTTACTATTTCCAAATAAAGAACTGAAGAAACATCTAAATTCTACTAAAGTAAAAACAAATAGAAACATTTCCATGTACATGATCACTTTTTTTTTTGTAAAAATTTAAATACATCGCGGTAAATTCATTTGACTAACAAAAGTAGTTGAAATTAATTTATAGATTTAAACAATTAGGCCTATTATAATGTTTAATTTGGATTTGCAGATCTACAAATAAATGCACTACAAAACTGTGTAATTAAAATAACTGGTTGTTTTGACATGGCAGTCGATTTTAATTTTAAACCCTGGGTGGCGAATAAAACTATTTGTGTTTACTCTGTAATTTGCAGGAGATACATTGTTTCACTTCACTGCAATGCATGTCCGGTACTATTGCAAATCCCTAGGAAGGTTTTTAAACAAGCGTGTTTATCCATTACGGAATAATTAGAAGCATATTTAAAAAGAAAAGATTGGCAAAGTCTTGCCAGAGAGATGGTCCCTAGTAACAGAATGTAATCTTTAAAGGTAGGCTTATAGTTACAGTACCAACGGTAGGTAAGAAATAATTTAGGTTAGGTTTTTATTAAAGTGTAAACCTGAGCCTTGCTGGTTCTTTTGACCTTTACTGCTGTTATAAAATATACAAAGTAATTGGATTTGAACATTTAACATTATTTACCGTCTTAGCTTTGGGGTTATTATTAATCCAGAACCTTTATTATAAAGAAACATAACATACGCATATAGAAGGTTCCAATGGGGTCTCTCCTAGTTGTTTTAATACAGTAATATCTTAAGTACTTTTGAAAAATTTTTACTGAACTGTTCAGACAAAGGTTTGTTAACTTTAGTATTTTGAAAAGCATGATAGATTGGCAGGGCTCAGTAAAATTTTGTGGCGAGAACAAAATAAGTTATTTATTTACTACCAGTGGACCCAGCAATGCTTCACTATTGCTTGATTTAATTTAAAGGGTAGTCAAGTTATTCTATTTCATTACACTGACTAAAGTAATTGAATTGGAAAATGTTTTTTATGCCACTTAAGAATGTACTACACTAGTTTAGATTTGTAGTTTGTTTATAGATAATACAATAAACCTTTTGCTTGTAAAAAAACTAATAGTTGTGAAGAATTGTAAAAATCCTATTTCTAAATTAGCCCAATTGGTTTCAAACAAACGTGTTTTCGTTCACTATAGGCCTAACCTAAAATTATGTCCAGTTTTTATATCCAGCTGATCCAATGTAGCTGTTTTACATATATTATGTAAGAACCAATGTTTGAATTGAATTAAAATATAGTAAACATTTTTAGTTGATTTTTGTTTTTGTTTGCTTTAAGTTGGTCAATCTAACCTAAAATAAGCTGTTGGTTTTGAAGAATAATAAACTGATTATAAATTAATACTGATTAATGTAAACAAACATGTGTTACTAAGCATTTTATTAGAACAGCTGTTTTCGTGTGCTATGGTCTTTGAGTCCATACAAAAGAGGCCGTTTAGTTTTCCCGAATTTGAAAATTTTCTGGGAAACTTTTCAAATTTTTCTATATACAAAAACCTAGTTCGGACTATTACGAACATTTTAAAACAAAAAATAGCCAAATTGGTCCGGCCGTTCTCAAGTGATGCGCTTACAAAGGAACAGCAATTCATTTTTTTTATATAGATGCAATTTCACCAAGAACATAGTTTCATCAGTATATGTTATTTTAAATAATTTTAATTACAGATACATTATGGTTACTGCAAACTGACTTTATATATTGATGTTTTCTTTCAACAGTCGTGTTTAGTGTGTGCCAGAAAAAATTCAATCTAAATGATAGAAAGTAGAACAGTTTCCAAGAACTTATTTACGAGACATGTTTCTTCAAAGGAAAGCAATATCAAAGAGACATCTCTATTGGATGTCAAAACAATAAGTTTCTTTTGAAATATAAACTGACTTCCTGTCTCTATCTGTTAGTTATCAATAGCAGGCAGGATACGAAGAGAAATACATTATATGTATGTTTAAAATGTTAAGCGCTTGTTTGTATGGAAAAGTTGTATTGGAAATTATATGGAAAAGTGTATACAGTCGAACCTCGGTATTAACCGAGCAAATTAAAAAAAATAAACGGTACCAGATAACTGCCACATACTTTCTCCCAGTTGACACTTTATACCTTCCCAAGAGTAGCATAGGAGGTGGTTATTTAGAATTGCAAAAGTAGGGACATACCATGGAAAATATTAGATGTATGTAATACACAACCATATTAAGTTTTATATTAGTTTCATTCAAAATATTAACGAATAAATATTATTATTATTATTATTACTATTATTAAAAGTATTCAATTGATTTCGTACAAATTTGCACCAAACATGTCAATTAGGCCTGTATAGATGCACAAAAAAATGTTTTGAAGAATTTTGAAAAACAAACCACTTTATGGTCAAAAACCCCCAACAATCAGTTATTATTATTATTACCTAAATGAGAATTTTTAGAAAGAAGCGGTTTTTTTCCATATGGTAGGGTACATTAAGGGCTACAAATAAGCCAAATTTTATCAAAATCGTTAGAGCCGTTTTTGAAAAAGTTTGATTTTTCTCGTTTTTTAGCCATTTTTGGGGGGTAAAACCCCTTAAAAATACAAAATTTTAAAAAATGAAAAAACGCCTGGAGATATTCCAGTACTACACCTACATACCAAATTTCATCAAAATCGGACCGTTGGTATGGTCTCTAGCTTTGTACACATCCTTATAGACACACAGGCACATGGACAGACATCACAAAAAAAAACACTTTTTTGGGTTCTGGGAGCACCAAAACAGATAATTCAACTGAAAATTCAAATTCGAACATTTTTACGAAAGCAATACTTTCTCCATGTACTACGTATAGGGTGGAGAAAGTAAAAAACTTGTGAAAATCAATTCTGTTTACCTTACAAATAAATGTAAGTTGACTGAATTGATTTTGATAAATAATTCATAGCTTGAGAGGATTTCTCAATAAGTGAATTTATAATAAAAACTTTTGTGTTAGTTTGAACAGACAGAAAACAAAACTGTAGTTTGCCGTGTACATACTGAAAACATTTACACTTCCTTACCCAACACAATTGTATGGTGACCTTTAGCAGACGGGTAGTGTAGTGAATGACTAAATGGTCTTGGACCTGTAATACACTCCCCGTCCTCGCAGCATCTTATATAGGTCTCACCATTCTTTCCCACGAGTTGTTTCTTCCCACTGCTACTGTAGTTTGTTCTTTTGGTTTTACTCGATGTCGGTGTTAAACTTTGTGAATGAGGGTGTCATTATGAGTGGAGAGCGAAAGCGTGTTGTTTTATATTCAAACAAAAAATGGGAAGCAATTAAACAAATAGATAGAGGTGATTCAATAAGAAAAGTGGCACATTCATACAGTGTTGAGTATTTTTCAGAGCCATCGCCACACATGTACACAATAATACATTATAAAAAAATTATAATTTAAAAACAAGTTTTTATGAAATTGTATAAAATTGCCTCAACTATTTATGTTATTGCTTAGAAACAGCATTATTTAGGTCAAAACTAGTAAGTAAAGCTTTTTTCAAAACTTATTGGTATCACTCGGGTTCGAAACAAAAGTTCCGTCGCCACTCCCGTCATAACTGCCTTCTTCTTCGTTTATTTTATTTCACAACAATCGTTATTGTAAAAAAAAAATATTAAAAAATAAACTGTAAAATTACACACGATAACCTAGTACAACAAAACTAAACAACGCGTAAGCTCACTAAAACACTGCGTAGTAAGTAGGAACCAAACAACGGCGAGAGCCGACGGCTGTTTGCAGAGCGGCCAAAGACGGCAAACATCATTTTCTAAGACTTATTTACCACAGAAACTGAACTCAAATGGTTCTAAAAAAATTCCAGAGATAGCAGTACATCTCAAACATCAACAATAGCGATCATCAAAGTAACTACGTCCGTTCAAATGCATTCAAAATACGTTGTCATAGCGAGTTCGGGGCTCGCACGACATAGGAGTTAGTGTGGATTTGAAGGGTGCGGGGCTGCTCCGACACTCGAGTGGAAAGGGTTAAAAAACCAATATCATAGAGATATAAATGTATAACATTTTTAATGCTACCCCAAAACGTGTTCTGGAGAACATGATCAATGCTCATTGACCTTAGGTCTCACTATAAGAGTCACTGCAATAGCTCATCTTTCCTATGGAAACACGCTAACAACAGCAGTAGCCAATGGCTCTGCTTGCGTAAAATTGTGTTCAGAAACCACTAACAATTAAATATAAGCCGACGGCCCTTACTTTATGAATACGTTTCATCCCTGCTTTGTTATAATTCAGTATATTGAATTGGTGTTGGTGTGTAGATAGTGATGTAAAATTCCCGGGAATTTAAAATCGAGGAAATATTCCCAGGGAATATTGCCGGCAATATTCCCAAAATTCATAAATTCCTGGAAATTTATGATTAATTACCAAGATAGTTCAAAAAAACTTTTATTAAGGGTCTGCTGTAGTGGCAGTCATCTTGGATTTTTATCCCATAAGAGCAATGTTAAATTTCAAACCATTTATTTCGTTTATTTTTTATCATAAAATTGTTTGCAAGGTCTCATTTTAAGCACAGTCACAAAACGCATCCATCTTGCAATTAACATTTTTTTTAAATGCTTTTGATTTTGACATTTTGTAAGTACAAAGTTTGAATTTTTTTCCTAACACAATAAGAAATTAACACCCAATTACAAAAGATAGACTTATAAAATGGTTTGAAATGAGGCAATGTCAGCGCAAGAAATTGCACTGTTTAGATAGGGATATAGTAAGAGGCGCTTGCGTTCCGGTGGATTTCTCGTTTACTGGAGCAGACCCTTAATAGATAATAGCAGTAATTATATTGTTAAATTAAACTCAAAAAATGAAATATATTCTAAGATAAAATTATTATTAAACAAAATTGCTGGGAATTTATAAATTCAAAAGCAAAATCACTCAAATTAATAGGTCAGTGTGGTAATTTTGCGGTTAAATAAACACAAACACTCTTATATGATCAAACAATATTATAATTGATTGAATAAAAATATCAGAGACATAACTAGAATGTAAAATGTATTAGAAATTTAATTAAAACTATTGAAAGGGAAAAGGTTTATTGGGCATTTTACAGCATCTTAACTGTTCTTATTCAATATTTTGTCAAGTCCCTTAATCACTGTCACTCTCAATGTCCATTAAATCTTCTTTATCCGTCTCCTCTTCTTCTACATTTCCAAAACCAAAAAAATCATCGTCGTTGCCAGACTCAATATCATTATCTTCTTCAATCTCAAGGATTTCTTCATTTTCTCACTGTCCTCCTGTCGCCTCTGGGTTACCTTCCACTCGCTTGCTTGTTTCTTTCTTCTTCTCTTGTGGTGGAGCGTTCATAAGCTTCCAGTTGTAAGAAAGAAAAGTCAGTTTTGCTGCTCGCTCGGATGAAAGACGGTTTCTTTTCTTGGAATGCATCCAAGAGAATGTACTAAATGTACACTCTGTATCAGGCGAAGTTACTGGTGCCCCCAATATTCTTATGGCTACATCTGCCAAGTGACAAGTACCTCTCAATCCTCTCCACCATGTCAGAGGCCTGATAATTCTATCCTTGTCGTACATCCCTTCCCAAAGAAACTTTCTTGAGAATAAGCTTTCCTTGTCCCTGTAGTCAGCTAAACTTTCTCGTACATTTAAGACATCCAAACCCATCTGCTGAGCACAATCACAAACAAAACCTATGGCGTCTAGTATTTCCGTAGGGTTGAGCAAACTTCCCTGCATTTTAGGGTCCAGCATAAATGCTGCTAGATGGATTGGTCCAATGCCAAAATTATTTGTCTTTAAAGATCTGAATTTCCCCATTACAGCCCATTGTAATTAAATAACTTTTAATACAGTATTACAAAGTTTATGATAAACTTAACTAGCTTTTTTAGTAAGTAGGCTACTTTTATTATTTGAGGACTCGTACTTTCTATTTTAAATTATACATAAAATATTTGGTAAAATAAAAAATATGTTTAAAATGAGTGTGGCAATTATTGGCCCAACAAGTACAAATTATAAAGCTGAAAAAGCATAAAGAAACAGGAAATTTCTAAAATAGGTAGTTTTTGAACATTTATGACCTAAGATGTTTGAACATAAGTTCCCAGGGGAAATTACTTGATCTAAATGCTTGGGTTTTTAATAATGCAAAATCAACAAATTTTCATAAATTCCCAGTTTTTGGCAATCTTTCCCGGCCATAGAAATATTCCTGGCAATATTCCCATTTTATAAGTTCCCTCCCACTGGGAATATTCCCGGCCCACATCACTATGTGTAGATGTTAGACACCAATCATTTTGGTACCGGTAATACAAAACCCTTCACTACTTCATACATCTCCAATTAATCATCATAACCTTATTTCCTATAATAGTTTGATAATGTTTTCCTTTAATTTTATATAAATGAAATACTATGTGTGTAGATGGTTATGTGCACTTTTCCCTGTTTAGGCCGACGAAGCTTACAACATAGGCCCTGCATCTTCGCAAGAAAGTTACCTCAGATCTGACAAGATACTCTCCGTAGCCAACAAGGCGGGAGTCGATGCAATACATCCTGGCTATGGGTTCTTGTCTGAGAACGCAGAGTTTGCCGAGCAATGCCATAAAGAAGGCGTTATATTTATTGGCCCTCCTGCGTCGGCCATCAGGGATATGGGAATAAAAAGGTGTGGTATGTACATATAGTATTCACTCATTAAACCATACTTTCACTGTTCAGGCTTTTAACCGGTTGATAGAAGTTTGTAAATAAGTAGATTATTGATTGTATTAACTCTGTAATGGGTTTGCTGTTATAATGATTTAGATTAAAAAATAAAACTAAGTGTTCTCAATTTTTATTAAAATTGTAAAGATGTTTAAGCATTGCCGTCAGGTGTGTTAAATTGTACCGTGCTCTTTCCAAATAGGGATGATCAACGATTGAAAAAGTGAGAACATTTTGTGAGTTTAAATATTCCTGTTGTCTGTTTTGCTTAAGCCGGCTCTACACGATACTACGAACACCTTCCAACGTTGGACGTTTGATGGTTCGCCACATCGTGTGGCCGTTGTTCAAACCTACGAGCGTCGAACTTTCGCATTTGACCATGTTCCGGCCGATGACGGTATTCTTGCACCTAGTCAAAGGGATGCCTCCAATGTTTGAAGGAAACTGTTCGTCGGTTCGACTCGACGGCCACACGACTCGTTCATATGAAGCACTATTTACTCTCCATTCACACTAAAGACTCGTCTTGTTTAGGTTTATTTTTGTGTTTAGTTTATAATCGGTAACGTTATTCATTTACATTTTCACAGGTAGTCTAAGTAGGCCGCAATTTATATTTCATACTAGTAAATTCCCGTCAAAAATCACAGGCAGATTAATTAGATACTATACAGTTGAAAAATTACTATTTTGAAACAAATTTAATCTAGGCCTACCTAAATATGATGTGGGGATTTTTAATTCGATAAATGTTTAGGCCTACAATTAAAAGATATAGCCTATTATTATGGACTAACATCCTTGTTTGTACCAAACTGTTTTCTAAAGTATTGGATTAAACATTCGATTCACCTTGTAGCAGGAACACTCGCTGCACCATCTGTCGAACATACTTGTCTCAAACATTCGGTCCAACGTTGGAGCGAGCGTTCGTAGCATCGTGTAGAACCGGCTTTACTATACCGATTCAGACAAAGGGTTAAGCTAGAATGGTGGATGTCTATACGCATCATTCACACTCTTCGTTAAAATATAAGCTAAATAACTTTTCTTAAAGTTGTAATACTAATGCCTAAAGAACTAAAAGGGTAAAATAATTTTTCACAAATTATGAAATATACATATGTTTGATTGAATTTTTTAACATGGCTATTGCTTACAAATTTAATTCTTGTAAAAGCCTAAAATTGTCCAACAAAGTCGTTATAACGTAAATATTTAAAAATGATTCAGTTAGTTATACCTGTTACTATCCTCTATTTTAATGAAGGTTGTTTTAAACACAAAATGTGTGTGTACTGAAACCTATTGAAGAAAGTAATGAATGTTAATTTGCGTTCTTCTTATTAGGCCGAGCGCACACGGTGCAACTGTTTTGGGGCGAAGGTTGAAAACCAGTTGAGCTCGAGGCAGTCGGAATGAGATTAGTTTGCAATCAGTTTCAAATCGGTTGTACACGATTGTTTTCCACAGTCTCAATTGCGTAGCACCGAACCACAAGGTGTTCTGCATTCTGTTTTTGTGCACGAGGCATTTATATTCTGTTTTTGTCTACATGACCAAAACTAATCTTAAAATTTGTCGGAAAAGTGGAAAAGCAATAAAACTTTATACAATAGAGTCCCGATATTTTGAGTTGAATGAGACCGAGCGTACCTCGGATTGTGAAAAACTCGAATTACACGGAATATGTAGAGGTTAAGATAAAACTATTATCTATAGTCCTCGTATCTCCGAAAAAAATTAAAGTTTTAATAAATATACACTATTTTGTGTTGAACACTGAGGTAAAAAAGTAATTTTATACACAGAAAAAAAATAAAAACTTAGTTATTAAAGAAATTATAAATAGTTTTTTGTTTAACTACCCTGCGACATTTACGAGCTGCGATGTCACTCCAGGGGGATATGGCAGTGCCGGGAAAAGTTTGTTTCGATGTTATTCTTGTACATACAGTAGAACTTGGATAATTCAAACGTCTTTAATTCGAAATTACCGTTAATTCAAAGTTTCGGTTCGGTCCCTTGAACTTTATATGATATCAATGTAAAAACATGATAGATAATTCGAAGTCAACTTCTTTAATTCGAAGTTTTTTTCAACACTAAAAATAAAATCCTGTGCTGTGAAAGGGATTGCTGGATAAATAGGTCACTGTCTGGTAGAAAGGGGGCTGGACATAGGGGGCAGGACTTACGTGTTTGTACACGTATTGTAATTCTAGACGCGGTACCGGTTTCCAAGATTTTTGCCTTCCAAGAATTCTCTAGGTACTGATACTGTAGTTTGTCATTGATGCTCTGCCCAATCTCTGTCTGTTGTTAATTCTTGACAAAACCTTTTGTAAACAGAACAGAACAATCATATTGTTTATTGACACTTGTACTGCGCATAACTCTATCCCACTTAAATGAACAACGTTACAGTTACTTATTCCCCCTCCCCGAACATGACTTTAGTTGTACAGCCAATGGATCAAGGCATTATAAAAAATGTTAAGCATTTATACCGGCGACTTATTGTACAAGCGCTCTTGACGGATTCATTGGAAAACAAAAATTTAAAGATCGGTATCCTTCAAGCAGCGAGAATGTGTCACGATGCATGGTCACATTCAATGCTATTCGTGGCTCGAACTACATGGAACGTCGGATTATCGAGACTCTACTGTAATTATAAACTTCCTAGGTATTCAAGGAATGAAGCGACGGAAAAATCATGAAAAGTGAATAAGTCAGGTTTTTAATTATAAATGTTTATTTTATTATTATTATACAACAGGGACGGTGGAGAAATGTCAACATCCTCATGGATCAGTGGCCCCAACTGATGCACAATCTGTCTTGTCCGTGTGCGGGCAGAAGTTTCATTCCGGTTGTAAAGTAAAACTGGTTCGTCCCAAAACAGTCACGCCGTATGTCCTCGGCCTTAAATAATTGTTTATTCTCATTTCAATGCTCAAGGTTTTTATTTTATGCAACATTCATTATCCATAACTGTGTTATATTTCTGTATAAACTCTGTCCAAATTGTTTTTGTTGAAGTTTCCTGAATAATGTCATCCGAAGAATGTACCGTCTTAAATTGCGTATCTGGGTTACATGTTACTTCGCTTCATTTATAAAAGAGTTTTAGATAATTTTTGTATTGGTTCCAGTACATCTAAAGCCATCATGTCCGCCGCAGGAGTGCCTGTTATAGAAGGATATCATGGAGAAGACCAGAGTGTACCTAACCTGATCAGAGAAGCTGAACGTATCGGTTATCCTATCATGATTAAAGCTGTTAGAGGAGGTGGTGGCAAGGTAAATATAACAGCAGTCAGGAAATAAGCGACTGTACTCATTTAAAATTGCCTGCCTCACAGTAAAAAACCTTTGAACTTTTTTTTTTAACTGACTACATATTTACGAACAACTCATCCGTAGGGATTGATGCAACAAATTTATGTTTGTTTCTCCTAGGGGATGCGTGTAGCAATGTCATCTTCGGAGTTTGAGTCCCAACTGTCGTCAGCTCGTAGAGAGTCGCTGAAAGCATTCGGCAACGACGACGTACTGTTGGAATGTTACATCAAGTCGCCCAGACACGTGGAAGTACAAGTATTTGCCGACCATTTCAACAACTGTGTCTATCTGTTTGAAAGGGATTGCAGTGTGCAGAGAAGACATCAGAAGGTTATTGAGGAGGCACCAGCGGTGATTATTTACTATATCCTATTACTTTAAATGAGCAATTCTTGTGTCTGTCGCGGATCTCAAAAACGGCTCTAACAAATTCAAAGAAATTTTGTATTTAGGTATAGTTTTGATTTTTAAGTACACCCATATAGTTGTATTTTGTGTAAAAACGCAATTTTTTGAGAAAATTTAATTTAAAAGTTGAAAAATTTTAACGTAGGGTCTTATGGGTTGCCAATGTTGGTTACAAAATAACAACGAAATAGTAAATAAAGCGATCAAAACAGCAGTTTATAAACAAACCAATTTATACTGTTTTAGCACGTTGGAAATAGAGTGGAATAAAACTGAGATTGATTACTATCCAAAATCGGCTGTTCATTGGATAGTTTTTATTTACTGTTAAAAAACAAGCTAATTAATACTCTTTTAGCATGTTGGAATTAGAATAAATTGGGCCTGATTTAACAAATTATTTTGTCAAAAAAAAGGTAAACTTGGCAAAGATGGATAAATTCTAATAGTCAATTTTGTAATATAGAGGCCTGGCTCATTTCTGAAACATAGTATTGAGGTTATGTTAATGCTGCAATAATTTTTACTATATTTAGGCCTGGTTTCAAAACTTTAGTCGACAGAAGATAGTAGAACTAGGACTAAAATCGTAATGAAAGCCTCTCACGTTTCTAAAGCATGTATTTGAGGTTATAATTAATCTTGTAATTGCTGTTAATATATTTAAGCCTGGTTCCATAATTTTACAAACCTATGTACAAACGAGCCAAAGATTAACGAGATTCTTTAGCGAATTTTCCAACTGCGAGCGAAGCGAAGCAGCCATCTGAGGCCGAGGCGGGGTTGGGACGCGAAGCGTCCAGGGGCAGAGCCCCTAGTACTTCTAATATGATATGATATGCTACTGTTCTACCATGTGTGTCTTGGAAATAAATATAAAGATGTGTACGTACACCTTATGAAATCACTTAGTTTGATTTAAACGAATGTTCGGTTTTGTAATTTCATATATTTTAGCTGTTTTGTTGTCATGGCTGAATTGTTACATTAAAAACACTAATACAGGTCTTTTCAGTTATACGATTTAACAGTTTTTACCATGTGAAAATAATATGTTTACTTGCCTTATCAAATGAAAATGTTTCAGGGTGGCTAGAGTATTACCACGAAATGGTAAAGATTCGATTCCATGTTTTTTCACTTGTAATTTAGTTAAATTAACCCTTGCTGGGAAAGTTTGTAAGAGCAGAAAAAGTATCAACTTCTATAAATGTTAGTGTACGTACATGAGTAATATAATATAACAGCTGATTTCACCCAACATCTGCAATACATAAACAAAACGCAGCTTAGATTATACTTTTGAGTTATGTTTACAACTTCAATCATAATTTCTTGTGAAATTTTTTTTTTTAATATGAGTTATAGCACTAATGTGTTCGTTTTAAAATTTGCTTTAAGGTTACAAACTTTGAGGTTTTATCATCAATAAATTAGTTTAAACAAATTTAAAGAAGAGATGGCTATTTGCTTAATTTCGGAAACATACATACATTAACATCTTCTTACGTATCTATATATATATAAACATATTCAATTATTAATTTCTTCACTATAATATTAATATCTTCTAAATCATTAGATCTATTAATATGAAATAAAAGCAATTAAAAGATAATATTTTTATCTTTCTTTAAATATATAATAACATATATAAGTACAAAATTTTACCAAATAGGCCTACAGTTGTTTTATAATCCTTGTAATTGTACACATTTACCGAGTTAAAAATTCCCGTCAGCCTAGTCAGGTAACCCTAGATAAAGTCTGTTGTTTTTTAACAATGTATTTCTGATGTGTATCTAATTAATCTACCTGTGATTTTCCACGGGGGCTTACTAGTTAAAAATAAAAATAACAATATCTTTGTAACTTATTTGGTTGACTTGAAAATAAATTTTGTTTTCAGCCTGGTATATCCAGTGAACTCCGCCGACAGCTAGGGGAAGCTGGAGTTAGAGCTGCACAAGCTGTAGGCTACGTGGGTGCCGGTACGGTAGAGTTTATCTTGGATCCTACCACGCTCAACTTTCATTTCATGGAGATGAACACCAGACTTCAAGTAGAACATCCTGTCACGGAGATGATCACGGGCACTGATTTGGTAGAATGGCAGATCAAAGTGAGTATTGATATACACAGTGGTATGTTTCCAATAGCAAATATTATACGCAAAAATAAATTAATGTAGGCTACTGAAGCAGGGTGCCCACCGACCGGAACTTCCTTGAAATCATAAATTTTTACTTCGGTTGGGAAAATTTTATGCATATCAGATTTAGGAATTAATTTTGTTTTTGCAAACTTTTGAGCTCTGTTTTAATTTACCACAAATTACCATCAAATTCGGCATGGTAAACGACCGAATTAACGTTCATATTTTGTAAATTAGAGTAGAGTATTTGTTGCTATTACGTACTTTGTAAGATTAAGAATTCGGAAGACTGGAGAACAGATCATCAACAATCTATGATTTCATCAACCCATCTGTGATCACTAATCGCACTGCCAAATTTGATCACAGATACCGAAGAAGTTTAAATTATGATTTCAGTGTAATCTATGATTGAGGTGAAAGCTCATTGGCCGTAGCACTCAAAAATTTACAACTGGTTTAGTCTTTAACTTCTGAAATGTTAACCTTAAAAAAATTTTTCCATGGTAATCAAATTAGACAAATTACAAATACTATTTCTTGGTAGGTGCTGTCAAATTTTAAAATCCCACTTAGTCTCATGGCTTGTTTGCTTGCACCTTGTCTGAAACCTATAACGTTTAAACAAAGAATGATGGGTCTAGTAACAAAAGAGACGCAAGATCTAGTAATCAAAATTTAATTAATTGTATATACATATATATATATATATATATATATAATTCAAAGACGCAAAACAAGTAAATTTTAATAACTTAAAAAATGTAAAGATAAAAAATATATGCAGACTATACTATAAAACTAAAAGAGCAGACTTAAATTTTAATGGATAGGAAAAAACATTGGTAAACAAAAGTGTGTTATATACTTGTGTGAAAATTGAACATTGATCAAAATAACAGTGCATATTAAAAAACAGTTTAAAATAATGTTAAGGTCACATAACAAACAGTTGTAAGACATTTAAAGGGAAATAATTATTAAAAGAACTACATCACTTGATAAAAAATATAATAGCACAAACGCCTTGTACGTGCCCAAAATTGCTTTCAAGATGGCGTAAAGCTTGTATCGCCGGCGTCGTGTGGTTTGTGAGTTCATTTGCAAACCATGGATTGTTTGTAAGGGAGAGTGGTGAATTGTGTTCTGACGTAAACGTTTATTAGTATATGGTATATATACACTTTATTGTAGTAATCCAGCGAACATTTTTGAAGGATTCGTTAAAAAACAAAATGTGACCATGTGACGGTGATTTGCGCAACAGAGAACATCTTGTATGACGCAAGTATCGTTAAATATCTTAGAAAACCTAGGTGTATGTTGAACTGTTTTATAAACATTAATAGCAATAGAATATAATAGTTTTTTCAGTCTCATTTTTAAATTCAATTTTTTCACATAGGCCTATTCTAAATTAAAACTGCGTCTCATTTTTTATAAAATTTTAAGTTGTATGTTGTAAATTGTAAAATTATGTTTTGTAACTCATGTGTTATGATGGATAAATTTTTCTTGTGTAAAGATATTTTGATAATGAGCGAGTAAAGAGTTTAGTTATTCGTCACGATGCTTTGAATTTCATTGGTTCCCACAATTGTCCCTGTAGGGAGTACTTTTGCAGTAACGAAACACACCCTGGTAAATCAAATTGGAATAAAATGTCTTGTGTAAAGTATGATATGCATAATTATTAGAAATGATGCTTATGAGACTATTTTGCGGGAAAAGACGCTTGCCACGCATGGTGCAATATAGTCACAGATGACACGTCATGCTGCAAAGATAGATTATATGTGGAGGATTGACAGACGTTTCAAAGGTAAACAAAGTAAGTTTTTTGAGGTTAAGTGTTAGTGTTTTGATTTGAAAGTAAAGTAGTTTAAACAAAGAGTGTTTTTTAGTGAAATAAAATAATAAAATAAGTGTTAAGCAAAGAATAATTCACATATAATCTTTTTATTAATTTGAACAAATTTTTTTATTTTATTTGAAATTTCTCGACTTCATTTTTTTTTAACAACTTTATTTACAAATTATATTTTATTTTTATAACGCCTAATGTTATAAATGGAGTATCGTTTGAAAGAGCTCATTGGGAAATATTGCTGGTTTTTACCGTACACAAGAAAAGTAAGTCCTCTTTAACTTCCAAGTTTCTGTTATACCATGAGTGTTGTCTTCAAAGCATGCTTTTAATAAGATACAGTAGAACCTTATTATTGTAAACTGGAATTATTTGTAAACTTTCTGTTGTTTAGAGGCAAATTAAAAGATGAGTTCACTAACCCTTTCCTTAGTACTTAATTTTTTTCACTCCCCCCATTTCCATAGTAACCCTTAGCAGTACTTTAAATGCGTATAACTTCGCCATCTGTTGGAACATTTTAAAACTAACTTCAGAAACTTGTTCAGAGGACATTTTACAGTA
>JAGFPH010002851.1:61356-72311 GCA_018207615.1 Philaenus spumarius | reverse complement strand
ACCTAGCTGTACTCATATGACAACCAAATGTCCTGGAAATTGTGTCATGTAATTTATGTATTAAGAAAGTTGAAATATTGTGTTAGTTAGGAGATACTGGTATTTTGCACTATTTCAATCTTTAGAATTGTATGGTATAGACTCTGGCACAATGCCGCCTCAGATTATACATTGTAAAAGGCAGAAAAAGCCATCAGAATTGTAGAACAATCTATCAAGTATGCAAAGCTTCATTTGACTTAAAATAATGACTGTGTCTGCCCTAAAATTTAGTTTATGTAAGACATCGTACCAAATGTTTCAAAATGAATATCGGTGATTTAAGATTTTTACCGAGACCAAGAACTTAACCCTCAAAGTGGCAGACTGCAGTCCGCTCAAACCTTAGCGAGAATTTGCATAATCAATAATTTAACCCACTTAGAATCATCCAACCGTAATAAAACTGGCACCATTGGAAAGGAAATGAATTAAACCTTAATTTTTGTAAACTTTTTTGTAAAACGTATATTTACATACGTAATCATCGTTTTAAAATATGCATATCGTGTTACAGCTATTTCCATGGGCGAATCTGCATACAATTGTACTGTTATTTCCCACTTCTTCAACGTTGAAATCCCCCTACTGAAGTATTTATATCGAGATTATAAAGCTACCATTGGATTCTTCAAGATTTTATCTTTCTAATGGTGCCTTCCAATCAGATGTCACTATTTTACTCGATTTATTCATACAATGTCTGTAAACCCTTGCGATTGGACAGGTTTTCAACCAATGAAACAGCCCATTTGTCAACAGATACTACACCTACTCTATCAAATGTTTTGACAGACGGTTTTACACCATTTTGTAGAGAAAAGACTGATCTTTTTAACAGTGGGAATTGAACTAGAATAAACCAGTTTTTTTGTTTGTCTAGACAGAGAGAAAAGTACATGGTTAGAGCGATCTGTTGTGACCGATTGCTCGGTCTCGTTCCCACATAATTCAAAGCACCCTTCTTGTAAGACAGCAAAATGTCATTTGATTCATGTCATTTTGTTATTCAAATAAAGGTAACTCTAACACTTTTGTGAACTATGGAAAGACAAGTATGCCTTTCTTTGATTTATCCTCTACACTTTGTTATAATAATATTTCATTTTTAGGCAAAGCATATATTAGTAAATTACGTTTCAATCTAAGCCTAGGTTTGTTAGCAGTCGTGTACTTGGAACATAAAAACAGTTTTTTCAAAATAAGAAATTGATAAATGTTTTTATACAGTTCTATTTAGAACTAAATTACGAATCTTTTTTATGCTTACGAAAAAAATACAAAAAATTTTTACTACTTGTTATGTAGGCCTAAAGTTGAACGTTTTCCTTTCGTTACTGAACACTTTTTGTTTCTTGAGCTAATAACTTTTACAATTTCAAAGTAAACTTAATTTTTAGTGGCATATTTAAATTCTTTGAAGTTTCTTCTACAAAAAAGCTACTAAACACTTTTGGATTGCGGTTCATTTACTATTTTTGGCGAATTTTTAAAAATATGCTTGCAAAACGCTATAAACGGTCTTTCCAATTTTAGCTTTAACGATGCCAGTTCTAGGGTTAACAATACTGTAGTGATGGTTATCTCATGGCTAGATGGTAGATTCCAATCCGTCAAAATCTGACTTATTGTCTTGAATAACAAAAAAAAACTTTCGATTTACAATTAGTACATGACAGTTTATTTTTAAAGTTGAAACTAAAAACCACCAGGCCTGTAAGTAACTTTAGAACATAGCCTGCAACTGCCTTACGCCATTGTGCTGAGATCAGAAGCAGGAATAATGCTGGGTGAAATCCTGGCAGGAAGAACCTTACTTAGTCTCATTGCTGATGAAATAATGTTGACAAGACGACGTAGAATACTGTACGTGGTGTCCCGAACTCGGTGTGCATGCATTGAACCATTTTATAATCTTTTGAAATGTCCATCCACGGTCACTGAATATCATCCACCAATGGTTCTTTGATTTTGATCCCCACCCAGTTCATTAATGCTCTGATATAAGTAATTGATTTATTCATTATATTTGGGCTCTCAAAGTGAAATCTTACAGGTTAGACTGAAAGTGTATTCCGTTTTAGCAATTTGCAGATGTTACAACCTATGTTGCAGTTATTTTTGTACTATTTAATAAGTTATACTATGTTACAGCACATCATCAAATCACCCAAAGATGGCGTTGTGAGATCTATTTTGTTTCAAAGTGGAGATAATGTCTCGAAAAATGTTCCTTTAATACTTTGGGAAGAAGAAGCTGCTGATAGTGCCTAAGGTAAATACATATAACTTTAGTAAACTTTGGTTTTTCGAAACTGTTTGTAAATGTAAAAAGAAGATGAGAACTTCATCGAAACGTATGCTTTGTGTTTTTTTTTTTTTTGCCTTTCTATGCAAACTTTCGACTACATTCGACCAATAAATTTGAGTTTTCTCCGTTCGTTATTTATGACTCGATTATTAAAAACTATATATCGTTGGATTTGTCTTAAAGTAGTTTAAAAATTTGGTGATTTTACATTTTACTTTCTCACTCTACTATAGTATAGAGGAAGTATAGTGATCGCAAAAAAAATCGATGTTGAGATTTTTGTGGAAATATCCGTTTTGGGACCCCCTGAGTCCAAAAAAGTGGTTTTTACAAAATGTCTGTCTGTATGTAGACAAAGCTAGAGAGAAAACTATTCGATCGATTTCAACCAAATTTGCACCAGACATGTCCAGTACGCCTGTATAGATGCACGAAAAAGAGTTTTGAACAATTTTGAAAAACAACCCCCTTTTTGGCCAAAAAACCCCCAAAAAATCAGTTATAATTTTTTATAAAAAAACGGCTCTAACGATTTTGATAAAATTTGGCTTATTTGTAGCCTTTAATGTGCCCTACCATATACAAACATCTGGTGTGCACATCACACAACTTTCCTTACCAAAATAGATGCTGTATCAATTACCAAATTTTTCGAGCGAGAGATGGATGATACCATTTTCGAGTTAATAGGAGTATCCGTTTCGAAGAAAGCGGTACTAACTTCAAAACGGTTAATTCCACGGACCTGATTTTGGTCTCAATCGATTTCTCACCCCCAAAAATGTCAAGGTCGATACCAAACACGGCTAGTTTAAAAAAAGTCATTTTTGCCCCCAAAAAGGGCATTTTTTGGGTCAATTTTTGAAAAAATGGAAAAAGTTGAGTGGGGTATCTTTTTTGACATTCTTTTGGACGCTGAATCGAATGAGACCATTTTCAAGTCGATAGGACCAGCCATTTCGGAGATACAAACAAAATAACTTGCGTTTTTGTAATAACTTTTTTCAACGAATTTTTAAGGGTATATAGCGTACATAGCGTGTTAAGGGGGTCTGAGTAGAATATGTTAGCAAAGTTTAATCAAAATCGTTAGAGGGGTTTTGGAGTAAATACCAAAAATGTGCTAAAAACTGGTCCCACGGTAAGACACCACCTCCGATTTGCTTCAAATTTACATGGGTTTAATTGTTTACGTGTTTGAAGATATCCTGTAAATTTCAGTTCGATCCGTCCAGCCGTTTGCCCTGTGCACTCCGGACACACACACACACAGACACACAGACAGACCAATTGCCAAAAATGCATTTTTTGGACTCAGGGGGCCTTGAAACGTAAAGATATTATGAAAACTCGACATCGAATTTTTGGGTCGATCGCAATACTTACCTTACCTAGTATTGGGTAAGGAAAGTAAAAACCCGCATTTTTCTAAAAATTCTCGTTTAGCTAATAATAATAACTGATTTTTGGGGGTTTTTGGCCATAAAGGGGGTTGTTTTTAAAAATTTTTCAAAACCTTTTTACGTGCATCTATAAAGACCTAATTGAAGTGTTTGGTGCAAATTTGTTCGAAATCGATCGAATAGTTTTCTCTCTAGCTAATAATAATAATATTCATTAATCTAATTGAACTACTTACGTCTGTTCTCCGTTTATAACGTGTTTTTCTTTACACTACGGCCGTTTCGGCTTTTTATTCAGCCATGTTCACGTGTTGGTATCTGTAGCGTTATTGTACTTCGTCATTTAAAAAAAAAACACACTTAAAATCACAATTCACATATATTTTTTATTTGTTTGTTTAAGAGAGCGTATAAGGTGTGTAAAAATGAAGATGATTTGGAAAAAGAAATAACCAAAATAAAAAACGATTTATTAAATAACTCCTATCCTAACTTTATTATTGAGAAAGCGTTTAAAAAAGTGAACAACAATAAACCTAAAAAAACTATGGAAAAACCAAAAGCCACTGTTCAGATTCCATACATAAAAGGCGTGTCGGAAAAGATCAGACGAATTAATACGAAATTCTCGATTAGGACAGTGTTTAAAAACTCTAAAACGATTAAGAATTGGGTTAGTAAATTAAGACCAAAAAATAATAACGTGGACAGTAAAGATATTGTTTATAATTTACCGTGCCAGTGTGGCGTGTCGTATGTGGGACAAACATCACGTCCTTTTAAAAAACGGGTCTCAGAGCACAAGAAATGCATTTCTGCTGGTGAGGTTAATCGCTCGAAGATCGCAGAACATGTAATAGCAAACAACCATGCTATTAGTTGGGACAAGGGGTCTATTTTACTTAAGGAAAATAATTGGAAAAAAAGGGTATTTAAAGAAACAGCGATTATGTCTGTAAGAAAAAACTGCATTTCTCAGCCTAGTTCAACTATTAGTGCGGTGTATTTACCCTTAATTCATAACGAAGTAAATAGACTCTTGGACAGGCCTATGAAGGAAATTGATAAAGTAAATGTGGTGGGGGCTGTTCCTTGCAATGACCATCAATTAAGCCCTCAGTTAACCAGTGTTAGGCGATCTGAGAGGCTTAGACGTAGGACTTAGTTGTGTGTATTCACCTGAAGACGCAAAGTGTTTTTGTTCTTCGCGAAACGTCGTGTGTAATTGTAAAATATTGTCCATAGTACTGTGTGTGTTTTTCTGTATGTGTTGTGTGTGTATTGTGACGTGGAATACTTTTCCCAATATTATATTTTTTATTTGGACTACGGCACGTGGACAACGTATTTTAATTTCAAGGTGGGTGTAATCCATAATATATTTTAAATAAATAAATTCACATATACTGACATTTAACATTAAAAAAACACATTTAAAAAACATTTAGAATTTTTTTTTTTTTTATAAATTAACTTAATCGCATGCGACTATTCACGGGTGCGGCTGATGTTGAACTAATGTAACTGTCTGTCATTTGGTGATTCTAATCTTGTTAGGAGATCAAATAACTGGTTTGATTGAAAGTTTTGTTTATCGTTTAAAATGTCCATCGGTGTATTAATCCCGTGAGTGTATATTTCATATTGTTCCTGTACATCCATATATTTGCCTTTTTGACAGAAATGTAGCACTTCCATGTTCGTCTGTATGTCAGTGTATGTATGGTCGTAGTCAATCAGGTGCTCAGCGAAAGTTGATTTCATCACTGAGTTTGGTTTTTTGGAATTTGGGATATGTTCCTTAAACCTCTGCTGGAAAGATCTTCCTGTCTGACCAATATAAAATTTATTGCAACTACCACAATTCAGTTTGTAGATCCCACTTTTAGTGTAGTTATTGGATTTTGTTGTTTTCGGTTTAAGTATTTTTCCGAGGCTGTTGTCCGTTCTGTATGCTATATTTATTCCATGGTCGTTCAAGGTTTTTCGGGCTATTTTATCAGTATATTGATTATATGGTATTACTGCATATTTGTTTTTATTCACATGTTTGGTTAATTTCTTTTTCTCTTGTTTTCTTATTATGTTGTCAATATTCATTACTTAATCGCCTACTTTAATAAAAGTATACAAAGCTAGAGAGAAAACTATTCGATCGATTTAAACCAAATTTGCACCAGACATGTCCAGTACGCCTGTATAGATGCACGAAAAAGGGTTTTGAACAATTTTGAAAAACAACCCCTTTTTGGACAAAAAACCCCAAAAAATCAGTTATTATTTTTTTAATTAAAAAAACGGCTCTAACGATTTTGAAAAAATTTGGCTTGTTTGTAGCCTTTAATATGCCCTACCATATACAGAAACCCGCATCTTTCTAAAAATTCTTGTTTAGCTAATAATAATAATAATAATAACTGTTTTTGGGGGTTTTTTGGCCATAAAGCGGGTTGTTTAAAAAAAAATTTCAAGCATCTATGACGACCTAATTGACGTGTTTGGTGCAAATTTTTTCGAAATCGATCGAATAGTTTTCTCTCTAGATAATAATAATATTTATTAGTTAATCTCCAACTTTAATAAAAAAACTGTCCTACCCCACCCTACAAGTCACGGTGAATCTGTTTAGTAATTTAAATGTATTTGTGAGAAAGTATGTGCCAGTTCCTGGTACCGTTTATTTTGTAAAAATTATAGTTTTCTAGATATCAAAAATTTTCAAATGCCGCCGTTTTGATTGTTGTAGGAAAACAAATTTTTTAGGTAAAATGTATCCTATTTAGAACAATATTCATACCCAGTGACATGAGTATATCTTAAAGCGTTTCTGAGGTATTAAGGTATTTGTAAAAATCACATACAGACGAACAGATAAAAAACAGATCGAGATAGGAAACATGTTATATTGTATTATGTACAAAGTTTTTAGCTGACAAATAACCCCGGACAGTCGAAGCTGTATACCCTGTATTTGCAGTACCTATATCTTTTTATTTCTGTGCATTGTAATTTTTAATTTCTAAGATAAGTTGCTGAAATTTTTAGAATTGATATGACTGAACTATGCCAAGGATTATTTCCATGTATATGTGTTAAGTTTAACTTTAGGATGTTTTGAAAATAAATAAATAATTTGTTTATCTGTCTGACATTTCCTTTAACTCTTTCCACTCGAGTGTCGGGGCAGCCCCGTACCCTACTAATCCGCACGAACTCCTATGTTGGGCAAGCCCCGAACTCGCTATGCAACGTTCTTTGATTGCATTTGAACAAACGTAGTTACTTTGATGACCGCTATATAGTGTCCCCTTCCTACCACGTTCACCGTCGACTATAAAATAAACAGAGACACGATAATGAATGTGTTTTACAGAATAAAGGGTTTATTGTCTTATAACATACAAATTAGGTTACTGTAGTTACACTAGTTTTTTTTTTTAAATCTCGTGGTTAATGTTTTGGTTACCGGCTAGCTTAAACTGTTATAACAAAATACAATTGATTCTTCAAAAAAGTCATTAACAATTCATAATGTTCGATTCTTAAATACTAAAACAATATTAACATTGGAATTGATGATTATTTATAAACTTAGGCCTAATGAAAGTGAATGATTATTATGGGATGATTAAAGGTTGAATTGATGGATGATTACAATTTGGACTTAAACTAAAAGGTTATATTAAACTTAAAAAGCTTGTCTTTGGTTGAATTTATATCTTAAGATTGAGGAGGTGGATGGATATTTGGTCAGTTGACTATTTGGAGATTTTCAATGTGAAATGGTGCTTGAATGGTAATACATGTGAAGCGATGCCAGAATTATTCAAAGTTGCACTCACCAAATTGAATGAAGGTTCATAATAATAACGAAATGTAAAATATCAATAATTACCAGTGTGTTGATTCAATTATTATAATACATTACTGGATATTGTGTACTTGCAGGTTGATGGTAATGAAAATGGTTTATTCTCAATTCAGAACAGTAAACTTGACTCTGCTTCCCCCTTAACCATTTTATATATTTTTTACCTCCTCCCCTTTCTTCTTCCTCTCTCCTCAACCAATGCTTCCTCTTCTCTTTTCCATTTGGATTGGCCTAAATCTTAAGCCTATATGATTTTACAATTATTATGAATGATTTTATATTAAGGTATGGAATGGGATATGAAGTTAATGGGGTATGTGTATTTATATTGGTGCTATCAGGGATTGGTGGTTTATGAAATGATCCCTGAAATGATGTGACTACTGTTTACTTTGTATATTCGAATTTTGTATCATTACAGCTATTATTAAAGTTTAAGATGTGCTGCTATCTGTGGAATTGTTTTAGAACCATTTGAGTTCAGTTTCTGTGGTAAATAATAAATCTTAGAAAATGTAATGTTTGCCGTCTTTGGCCGCTCTGTAAACAGCTGTCAGCTCTCGCCGTTGTTTGGTTCCTACTTACACGCAGTGTTTTAGTGAGCTTACGCGTTACTTAGTTTTGTTGTTCTAGGTTATCATGGGTAATTTCACAGTTTATTTTTTAATATTGTTCTTTTTACAATAGCGATTGTTGTGAAATAAAATGAACGAAGACGACGGCAGTTACAAAATGGCGGGAGTGGCGACGGAACTTTTGTTTCGAACCTGAGTGATTCCAATATTACCAATAAGTTTTGAAAAAAGCTTTACTTACTAATTTTTTACGAAAAACTTGATTTCCAATTATAATTTTTATAATGTATTATTGTGTCTAAAACATGTGTAAACCACTTAATTTTGTTTGTAAGGATATAGACAACAAAAATCAAGCAACAAATATAGGTCTTCCCATTGAAAATTTGTCCAAAATTCTTGTTTTTCCCGGTTTTTTTTTCACAAATTTCTATTTTTTTCAATAAATAAAATTTTTTTAAAATACTTGATAGTAAAAATATATTTTTATTCCATACCAATCTATAATTTAGTCATAAAAGAAACTAAAAAAAAATCAGCCTTTTAGAACTAACAGAAATACTTTTTTTGGGGTAAACAAGTTACAGTGCAATATTCGCTCAAAATTAAATGGAGCTGATAGCAACACTAGGTCGCCAGTAATTGGAGTGGAAAGGGTTAAATCCAGTGCTTAATCTCAGATATGGGATTTTCAAATAATAACAAAAATAATCTTTTAAATTGCAGATTTACTTGAAGAAATGTGCTGTTTTATTCCTACTTCTAAGCCTAGACGAGCAATGCAAATGAAAGTCAGTTTATCATTGTGAACCAAAGCCAATCAAATCGTAGCATAAGCTGCATATTTAAGAATTACTTGTGTAATGTAAGAAAAACATTTTAGAGAAAGTTAATTGTAAATCTTTTATTTTAATTCTATCGGCAGGGTATCCATAATATTTTGTAATTTTTAAGAGAAGTTCCTTCTTCAAATCAAGTTAATTATTAGTTAAATGTATTTTACACCAAAATAATTCATATTGGTTCAGGCCTAGTCTTTTCTAAAACTATTTAGAATAATTATTAATGAAACTGGTCAATGTAATCAGCTGTTTGTCCCACTATACAGACAAGTCACTCAATGAGTTACCATAGCAACTACTTCCTCCATCAACCACTTTTTTCTTGTACATTCACTTCAGAGGATGACACTTTTAATTGTTTATTTACTTCATTTAAAAACCAAAAGGCTAAACATTTTATATTACTGAAACACTCACACTTGCAATAGCAATGTAATATTAACCCCCCCCCCCCCCCCTTAGCTATTTACAACCTAATGTAATAGTAGATGAACTTCCACTACATATAGTACAGCAAGCAATAACAGTAGGAAGGTTTACCATACACTCTCACAGAGACTTTGACCTAACAGAGCAATCCAGACATTGGAAGGCACAAAGTGAGGACATTTAGCAACCAATAAAAGCTTTCATTTACTAGGTGAGATTAAAAAATACTTTGAATAATTTTATCACAAAGTAATAAGCTTACATAGAATTTGAATTAATCTCCTTCAAAGTACTGTCCTTGGCTAGCGATGCACTTGTACCAACGTTGAACCCATGACCGGGAGCATTTCTAGAAGGCTGCCATCGGGAATGTTGTCAAAACGTTTTATATTTTTGGAAAGAGCCAGAAGTGGCATGGTGCTCAATTTGGTGAGTAAGGTGGACAGGAACACTTTTTTCATCACTCCGTACCGAAAGTAGCTACTTTCGATGTCAGCTGGTAGCAACAAAAACGATCGTTTCCCAAGCTCTAATTTAGAGCAAGGGAAAAACGATCAGCTGATTTTCCCTTGCTCTAAATTTGTTTTCCCTTGCTCTCAATTAGTTTTCCATTTGTGAAAAACTTCTAAATGAAGGAGTGAATGTCACCAACAATACCAACTGCACAATAAACATAACCTTGAACTTCTAATTGTTACGTTGTTATGTAGGCTTATTATAGTAAATTTGTTATTATAAAAAAATGTTAATTGAGAAATATAATAGTTTGCATTTACTGAGGTTTCTTCTTCAGCATTGTGTGTATTTTTGCGTCGTGATGAAAAGTACCGTTCATAACTTGTACCGAAAGTGATTTTCCGGCACTTGCTCCAATTATTCCCGTACTCGGCTTCGCCTCGTACGTGAAACTTGGGCGCGCACCGGAAAGTGCCACTTTCGGTACTAGTAATGAAATATACTATTCCGGCTAAAGAAACTCTGATTGTTCCCCTTGCTACCATTCTCAAAGTGAGGTCCAAACTGTTTAGTGGATAGTTGATTTATTTTCACCCAAAATCAAGTATCACATTTTAGTAGCACCAGCAACATGAGTCTAAACATTGTCGTGCAGTGTGAATGAGCGAAGCATTCACTGTCTCAGCCGTGGGCCAAAATCGTCTAGCAAGATTCATTTCATACCCCAAAAGATATTTTTCTTTGTTAAAACTGTGGATGTTACCTGTAATTTTTTTAGAGATCTCCTGTTTATAATCGTATTTACATTCGGTGGGATCTTTGCCCTGTATTCCTAACCATATTTTTATATCGTGTACCACTAACCATTAGTAAATTTGACTATTTGTTATTATTTTTTTACAGTTAAAATGTCTATATGATTTTTTTACACTCTGATGTTTTCGTGCAACTGAAGTAGTATTTATATCTTTTACACGTTTTTGAAGTTATACTTCTTTGCGCCCGTTAGACACTTTGGGATGGGATGTT
>JAGFPH010002851.1:40480-59175 GCA_018207615.1 Philaenus spumarius | reverse complement strand
ACCTAGCTGTACTCATATGACAACCAAATGTCCTGGAAATTGTGTCAAGTAATTTATGTATTAAGAAAGTTGAAATATTGTGTTAGTTAGGAGATACTGGTATTTTGCACTATTTCAATCTTTAGAATTGTATGGTATAGACTCTGGCACAATGCCGCCTCAGATTATACATTGTAAAAGGCAGAAAAAGCCATCAGAATTGTAGAACAATCTATCAGGTATGCAAAGCTTCATTTGACTTAAAATAATGACTGTGTCTGCCCTGAAATTTAGTTTATGTAAGACATCGTACCAAATGTTTCAAAATGAATATCGGTGATTTAAGATTTTTACCAAGACCAAGAACTTAACCCTCAAAGTGGCAGACTGCAGTCCGCTCAAACCTTAGCGAGAATTTGCATAATAGATAATTTAACCCACTTAGAATCATCCAACCGTAATAAAACTGGCACCATTGGAAAGGAAATGAATTAAACCTTAATTTTTGAAAACTTTTTTGTAAAACGTATATTTACATACGTAATCATCGTTGTAAAATATTCATATCGTGTTACAGCTATTTCCGCGGGCGAATCTGCATACAATTGTACTGTTATTTCCCACTTCTTCAACGTTGAAATCCCCTACTGAAGTATTTATATCGAGATTATAAAGCTACCATTGGATTCGTCAAGATTTTATCTTTCTAATGGTGCCTTCCAATCAGATGTCACTATTTTACTCGATTTATTCATGCAATGTCTGTTAACCCTTGCGATTGGACAGGTTTTCAACCAATGAAACAGCCCATTTGTCAACAGATACTACACCTACTCTATCAAATGTTTTGACAGACGGTTTTACACCATTTTGTAGAGAAAAGACTGATGTTTCTAACGATGGGAATTGAACTAGAATAAACCAGTTTTTTTGTTTGTCTAGACAGAAAGAAAAGTACATGATTAGAGCGATCTGTTGTGACCGATTGCTCGGTCTCGTTCCCACATAATTCAAAGCACCCTTCTTGTAAGACAGCAAAATGTCATTTGATTCATGTCATTTTGTTATTCAAATAAAGGTAACTCTAACACTTTTGTGAACTATGGAAAGACAAGTATACCTTTCTTTGATTTATCCTCTACACTTTGTTATAATAATATTTCATTTTTAGGCAAAGCATATATTAGTAAATTACGTTTCAATCTAAGCCTAGGTTTGTTAGCAGTCGTGTACTTGGAACATAAAAACAGTTTTTTCAAAATAAGAAATTTGAAATTGATAAATGTTTTTATACAGTTCTATTTAGAACTAAATTACGAATCTTTTTTATGCTTACGAAAAAAATACAAAACATTTTTACTACTTGTTATGTAGGCCTAAAGTTGAACGTTTTCCTTTCGTTACTGAACACTTTTTGTTTCTTGAGCTAATAACTTTTACAATTTCAAAATAAACTAATTTTAAGTGGCATATTTAAATTCTTTGAAGTTTCTTCTACAAAAAAGCTATTAAACACGTTTGGGTTGCGGTTCATTTACTATTTTTGGCGAATTTTTAAAATTATGCTTGCAAAACGCTATAAACGGTCTTTCCAATTTTAGCTTTAACGATGCCAGTTCTAGGGTTAACAATACTGTAGTGATGGTTATCTCATGGCTAGATGGTAGATTCCAATCCGTCAAAATCTGACTTATTGTCTTGAATAACAAAAAAAATCTTTCGATTTACAATTAGTACATGACAGTTTATTTTTTAAAGTTGAAACTAAAAACCACCAGGCCTGTACGTAACTTTAGAACATAGCCTGCAACTGCCTTACGCCATAGTGCTGAGATCAGAAGCAGGAATAATGCTGGGTGAAATCCTGGCAGGAAGAACCTTACTTAGTCTCAATGCTGATAAAATAATGTTGACAGTACGACGTAGAATACAGTACGTGGTGTCCGAACTCGGTGCGCATGCATTGAACCATTTTATAATCTTTTGAAATGTCCATCCACTGCCACTGAATATCACCCACCACTGGTTCTTTGATTTTGATCCCCACCCAGTTCATTAATGCTCTGATATAAGTAATTGATTTATTCATTACATTTGTGCTCTCAAAGTGAAATCTTAAGGCTGCCCTACACGCGGAGATATGTATGACACACATGTATCCACCAACAAAATAGATTTCGTCCCTAAATACTCAAATATGTTGGAAACGATCACTTCCTGTAAGATGTCGGCACCAACATTAATCGGAACTACACTATAGGAGATGCTCGACAGACTTGTTTGCACATACAAGTCAGCCAACAAGTTAGAGTACTCTAAATTGTTTGTACAAACTTATATCCGGCGTTTTGCATGAAACAACATGTGTCACCCCTACACGCATGAAATATGTTGGCTCCAATTTGTCTGCACAAACAGTTTTCTATGTTTAGGCGCAATATCTGTATGGCAAACTTGTATGCACAAACATGTCGCTGTGAATCAACAGGGGTTTGATTTCACTTGGTTTTGTGTGAACGTAAACTAGTGTGTCGTATCATTGGCTGGTTGTGTTCATTTTCTTTTTCCTACTGATACTAAAAGTCTAGTACTTTTGATTTACATTTGTCATTTTTTTATTAATTTACATTTATTTTTAGTGTCATACTATTCTTTTCATTATTCTACTATGCGAAATTACTCTAAAACATTTTTACAAGAATGTATAGAACTCTATAAAACACCCCCCTGTCTGTGGAAAGTTAAGTCGAAATATTATAGTACCGATAATAGAAATTTAATGAACGAGGCAAGCGCAATCTTAGTTCAAAGATTGAAGGAGGTTGAAGATGACGCGAATAGAGATCTTGCAATAAGAAAAATGTATTCATTAAGATCAGCATTCAGAAGAGAGCTGAAGGAAGTTCTCGATTCAAAGCGCAGTGGAATTTCTGCAGAGACGTGTACAACCCGCGCTAATTTTGCTACGCTTATTTTTCTGATTTAAATTATATATACGTTTACTACTACGGCAGCAATAACTTTTTGATGTGACATGATGAATGGTTGGCACAACACTATTTTAGGTCTGTTTGTAAATACAAAGTTTGTAAGTTTAGGGCGGTTATTTGTATGAGCGAACATTCAGCGCTTTCAGTTTTGTGTGGACAAAAGTAACAGCCCTAAACACTAGGATATGTATGCGCAAATAGAGGAAACTAGCAAGTTGTTACTAATTTGTTCGAATGTCTGGAGGCATTGCATGTTGACAGAGTTGTCGCTGCAATTCTACACCGTGTAATGCCCCTACACACTCATTTTTGTTTGTATAAAATTGTCCATTTAAACAAGTTGTAGCACAAGTCCTATCGTTTGGTGTATAGCGAAATGTTGACATATATACAAATCTATCATACAAATCGGCACGTCTATGGCCTGCTTTACAGGTTAGACTGAAAGTGTATTCCGTTTTAGCAATTTGCAGATGTTACAGCCTATGTTACAGTTATTTTTGTACTATTTAATACGTTATACTATGTTACAGCACATCATCAAATCACCCAAAGATGGCGTTGTGAGATCTATTTTGTTTCAAAGTGGAGATAATGTCTCGAAAAACGTTCCTTTAATACTTTGGGAAGAAGAAGCTGCTGTTAGTGCCTAAGGTAAATACATATAACTTTAGTAAATTTTGGTTTTTCGAAACTGTTTGTAAATGTAAAAAGAAGATGAGAACTTCATCGAAACGTATGCTTTGTTTTTTTTTTTTGCCTTTCTATGCAAACTTTCGACTACATTCGACCAATAAATTTGAGTTTTCTCCGTTCGTTATTTATGACTCGATTATTAAAAACTGTATATCGTTGGATTTGTCTTAAAATAGTTTAAAAATTTGGTGATTTTACATTTTACTTTCTCACTCTACTATAGTATAGAGAAAGTATAGTGATCGCAAAAAAAAATCGATGTTGAGATTTTTGTGGAAATATCCGTTTTGGGACCCCCTGAGTCCAAAAAAGTGGTTTTTACAAAATGTCTGCCTGTATGTATGTCTGTATGTAGACAAAGCTAGAGAGAAAACTATTCGATCGATTTCAACCAAATTTGCACCAGACATGGCCAGTACGCCTGTATAGATGCACGAAAAAGAGTTTTGAACAATTTTGAAAAACAACCCCCTTTTTGGCCAAAAAACCCCCAAAAAATCAGTTATTATTTTTTTATAAAAAAACGGCTAACGATTTTGATAAAATTTGGCTTATTTGTAGCCTTTAATGTGCCCTACCATATACAAAAACCCGCATTTTTCTAAAAATTTTCGTTTAGCTAATAATAATAATAACTGATTTTTGGGGGTTTTTGGCCATAAAGGGGGTTGTTTTTCAAAATTTTTCAAAACCTTTTTACGTGCATCTATAAAGACCTAATTGACGTGTTTGGTGCAAATTTGTTCGAAATCGATCGAATAGTTTTCTCTCTAGCTAATAATAATAATATTTATTACTTTTATTACTTAATCGCCTACTTTAATAAAAGTATACAAAGCTAGAGAGAAAACTATTTGATCGATTTAAACCAAATTTGCACCAGACATGTCCAGTACGCCTGTATAGATGCACGGAAAAGAGTTTTCAACAATTTTGAAAAACAACCCCCTTTTTGGCAAAAAAACCCCCAAAAAATCAGTTATTATTTTTTTATAAAAAAACGGCTCTAACGATTTTGAAAAAATTTGGCTTGTTTGTAGCCTTTAATGTGCCCTAACATATACAGAAACCCGCATCTTTCTAAAAATTCTCGTTTAGCTAATAATAATAATAATAATAACTGTTTTTGGGGGTTTTTTGGCCATAAAGCGGGTTGTTTAAAAAAAATTTCAAAACCATTTTACGTGCATCTAAGAAGACCTAATTGACGTGTTTGGTGCAAATTTTTTCGAAATCGATCGAATAGTTTTCTCTCTAGATAATAATAATAATATTTATTAGTTAATCTCCAACTTTAATAAAAAAACTCTCCTACCCCACCCTACAAGTCACAGTGAATCTGTTTAGTAATTTAAATGTATTTGTGAGAAAGTATGTGCCAGTTCCTGGTACCGTTTATTTTGTAAAAATTATAGTTTTCTAGATATCAAAAATTTTCAAATGCCGCCATTTTGATTGTTGTAGGAAAACAAATTTTTTAAGTAAAATGTATCCTATTTAGAACAATGTTCATACCCAGTGTCGTGAGTATATCTTAAAGCGTTTCTGAGGTATTAAGGTATTTGTAAAAATCACATAGAGATGGACAGACGAACAAATAAAAAACAGATCGAGATAGGACACATGTTATATTGTATTATTTGCTTGTTTTTAGCTGACAAATAACCCCGTAAAGTTTCAGACAGTCTAAGCTGTATACACTGTATTTGCAGTACCTATATCTTTTTATTTCTGTGCATTGTAATTTAATTTTTAGTTTCAAAGATAAGTTGCAGAGGTTTTCAGAATTGATATGACTGAACTATGCCAAGGATTATTTCCATCTATATGTGTTAAGTTTAACTTTAGGATGTTTTGAAAATAAATAAATAATTTGTTTATCTGTCTGACATTTCCTTTAACCCTTTCCACTCGAGTGTCAGGGCAGCCCCGCACCCTACTAATCCGCACGAACTCCTGTGTCGGGCAAGCCCCGAACTCGCTATGACAACGTTCTTTGATTGCATTTGAACGGACGTAGTTACTTTGATGACCGCTGTTATTAAAGTTTAAGATGTGCTGCTATCTGTGGAATTGTTTTAGAACCATTTGAGTTCAGTTTCTGTGGTAAATAAATCTTAGAAAATGTAATGTTTGCTGTCTTTGGCCGCTCTGTAAACAGCTGTCAGCTCTCGCCGTTGTTTGGTTCCTACTTACATGCAGTGTTTTAGTGAGCTTACGCGTTACTTAGTTTTGTTGTTCTAGGTTATCACGTGTAATTTCGCAGTTTATTTTTTAATATTGTTCTTTGTACAATAGTGATTGTTGTGAAATAAAATGAACGAAGACGACGGCAGTTACAAAATGGCGACAGTGGCGACGGAACTTTTGTTTCGAACCTGACTGATTCAATAAGTTTTGAAAAAAGCTTTACTTACTAGTTTTGACCTAAATAATGCTGTTGCTAAGCAATACAATAAATAGTTGAGGCAATTTTGTACAAGTTGGTGTTCAAACTATTTTTTTACGAAAAACTTGTTTTTCAATTATAATTTTTTTAATGCATTATTGTGTCTAAAACATTTGTAAACCACTTAATTTTGTTTGTAAGGATATAGACAACAAAAATCAAGCAACAAATATAGGTCTTCCCATTGAAAATTTGTCCAAAATTCTTGTTTTTTCCGGGTTTTTTTCACAAATTTCTATTTTTTTTCAATAAATAAAAATTAAAAAAATATATGTTTTATTTCATACCAATCTATACTTTAGTCATAAAAGAAACTAAAAAAAAATCAGCCTTTTAGAACTAACAGAAATACTTTTTTTGGAGTAAACAAGTTACAGAGCAATATTCGCTCAAAATTAAATGGAGCTGATAGCAATACTAGGTCACCAGTAATTGGAGTGGAAAGGGTTAAATCCAGTGCTTAATCTCAGATATGGGATTTTCAAATAATAACAAAAATAATCTTTTAAATTGCAGATTTACTTGAAGAAATGTGCTGTTTTATTCCTACTTCTAAGCCTAGACGAGCAATGCAAATGAAAGTCAGTTTATCATTGTGAACCAAAGCCAATCAAATCGTAGCATAAGCTGCATATTTAAGAATTACTTGTGTAATGTAAAAAAAACATTTTAGAGATAGTTAATTGTAAATCTTTTATTTTAATTCTATCGACAGGGTATCCAAAATATTTTGTAATTTTTAAGAGAAGTTCATTCTTCAAATCAAGTTAATTATTAGTTAAATGTATTTTACACCAAAATAATTCATGGTTCAGGCCTGGTCTTTTCTAAAACTGTTTAGAATTATTAATGATACCTTTTAGCGTTTTGCAAGCACTTTTTGTAAATTAAAAAAAAAAAATAGTAAATGAACCACAATCCAAAAGTGTTCCATAGCTTTTTTGTAGAAAAACTTTAAATAATTCAAATATGCTGCTAAAAATTAGTTTCTTTTAAAATTGTAAAAGTTATTACCTTAGAAAGCAAAAAAATGTTCAGAAACGGAAGGAAAAAACCAACTTTATGCCTACATAAAAAATACTAAAACATTTTTGTAATTTTTTTCAAAATATACAAAAGTTTTATAATTTAGTTTTAAATAGAAATATGTAAAAATATATTTCAATTTCTCAATTGTTTAGTTCAAAATAACACTTTGAACGTTTTTACTACATAACCTGCAAATCATGACTAATTTCAAAGTGACTAGGCCTATACATTTTTTACTTCAAACAATGTTCTTTTTATACCAAAAATTTGACAATGAAATGTAGAATTGAATAGCATTCTATCTGGTTTCAAATAACTTTACATTTTGTAATGAAAAATCAAAAATATCAAATCGGCAGTCTAACCTAAAACTTTATTTCTAGGCTATCTTATTTCTTCACTTACCGTTTTATTAGAACACTAATTAAGCCTAATTTCACTCAAACACAATCTACACTTATTTATTTATAACTAAAACACAATATAACACTTTATAAACTGTAATAACCATAAAATAACACAAAACATATGTTATAACTGACGCATAAGACGAACTGCCACGGCTGACAAAATTACATTGTAAGCATATTTTATAAATTCATTGGTACCAATTGTATTGAATTGGACATAGATAAAAACTGTGAAGTTTTCTCTTTAAAACCATATATTATACCTTTCAGGGATATATCGAATAAGACTGTAAGAATCGATTCTAAACAGGCTTGCATGTTGGCCAAATCTATGACCAATTACAAGCTTTCACCATAAATCCTGTAGAACAGCTGTTTTCAAAGAAGCGTGCGATTTGAAGACACCATTTTAAAGAGAATCGTCTGCTGAATTCAATGCTGTTATGATCTTCTTCATAAATGACTTCTGTGAGGAGTTGCAGACCGTTGAAAATGAGACAAGGTCTTGACAGTATACGGGGTCCATTGACGCGTGAATCACAGCTGATTTACGTACTAAAATTTTGAAACGGTAATTACGTTTGTAAATATACGTTTTGCGAAAAAGTTTTAAATACAAAAATTAAAGTTTACTTGATTAGCTTTCCAACGGTACTGGTTTTATTACGATTGGATGATTTTAAGTGATTAAATAACGGAATATACAAATTCTCGCTATTGTTCGAGCTTGTTGCGTTCTACGCCCGAGAGAGCGTCCCAAAGTGCAGTCTGCCATTTACAGGGTTAATGTAATCAGCTGTTTGTCCCACTATACTACTTCCTCTATCGACCACTTTTTTCTTGCATTCACTTCAGACGATGACACTTTCAATTGTTTATTTACTTCATTTAAAATCCGAAAAGGATAAACATTTATGGAATAGTAGATGAACTGGCCCAATCCTACATATAGTACAGCATGCAATGACAGTAGGAAGGTTTACCATGCACTCTCACAGAGACTTTGACCTCACAGAGCAATCCAGACATTGGAAGGCACAAAGTGAGGACATTTAGCAACCAATAAAAGCTTCCATGTACTGGGTGAGATTAAAAAATACAGTGAATAATTTTATTACAAACAAAGTAATAAGCTTACATAGAGTTTGAATTAATCTCCTTCAAAGTACTGCCCTTGGCTAGCGATGCACTTGTCCCAAAGTTGAATCCATGACCGGGAGCATTTCTGGAAGGCTGCCATCTCAATGTCGGGAATGTTGTCAAAACGTTTTATATTTTTGGAAAGAGCCAGAAGTGGCATGGTGCTAAATTTGGTGAGTAAGGTGAATGTAGACTGACAGGAACACTTTTTCCGGCTAAAGAAACTCCGATTGTTCCCCTTGCCAAACTGTTTAGTGGATAGTTGATTTATTTTCACCCAAAATCAAGTATCACATTTTACTAGCACCAGCAACATGAGTCTAAACATTGTCGTGCAGTGTGAATGAGCGAAGCATTCACTGTCTCAGCCGTGGGCGAAAATCATCTAGCAAGATTCATTTCATACCCCAAAAGATATTTTTCTTTGTTAAAACTGTGGATGTTACCTGTAATTTTTTAGAGATCTCCTGTTTATAATCGTATTTACATTCGGTGGGATCTTTGCCCTGTATTCCTAACCATATTTTTATATCGTGTACCACTAACCATTAGTAAATTTGACTATTTGTTATTATTTTTTTACAGTTAAAATGTCTATATGATTTATTTACACTCTGATGTTTTCGTGCAACTGAAGTAGTATTTACATCTTTTACACGTTTTTATGTTAAATTATAGGAAAATAATGCTCATGATACTATTTTAAAAAAGGTGACAAACAGGTTATTGTAAAAAAAGTAAATTTGTGCGGTCGTGGGACCCCCCTTCATTGCCCCTTTTCTACAATACTTTTACCAGCCTTAACGGCAACATACACAAGTAATTTTAATCTTTCAAGTGCCGTTTATTATTAGATTGTTTTTTATACAAATGTTTACCGTTTTCATACGTTTAATGTTATTATAATAAAGGTGTAGAATTAATTATAACATGAAAGCTTAATTGGTAAACACAGTTAAATGTCCATTCATTGTAAATACATTCAATAAACATAAAATGTTGGTTCATCCGTCTAGGCCTAACCTAAAATTATTGTGTGTATGTTTAATTTACTTTACCTGTCTTGACGGCAACATACATAAAATTTCAGCACTTAACAATAATATCTGAACTACGCTGGATGGAACCGATCGTCTCTTAATTTAAATTGATAAACCAAAACACGTGTTTCTTGAATGTATTTACCATAGCAACCAATTTGGTAACTCTTTTTTCACTACTCGTATTTTATATTTGTCATTGTCATAGCAACCAATTAATAACTTAAAACCAATTAAGTTCTTGAAAATTAACAGTAAGGGTTTTTTTTAAAGAATATCGCACATTTATTTTTAAGCATGCCGAAGCCCTTAAGGTTAAAAGCTACGCTGTCACTAATCATAGTCACCACGACGAAGATTTCTTCACTAATTCACAATAATGGAAGGTCAGCACAAAAACATTACAACACACTACCCACGGTCAATGCTGAACTAAAGCTAGAGGAAAGGGTGAATCTTTAGTGATCTTGTAGACAAAGATATTTTAGTTTTTGCAACCCCCATTGTAATATTTAAACATTAAAAACAAACCAAACCTAAACGCACTAAACTTATTTTCGGGTAGAATTGCAACAACAGAAAGCCCATGTTCAGGACAGTGGTGCAGCCCTATAGTATGTGTTTTATTTGAAGTCTTCTCTGTTTAAAATACAGTCAATCAATTTAGTAAAATGTAATAATAAAAACAAATTATCTATAAGTAATTAATTGTAAACAATACCAAGGGTTCATTATGACTGATTTATTTATTAATGGTACAAATATTTTGAATGGCATATTTTTATAATTATTATACTAGTGTTTGTTTCAATAAAGAATATTTTTCTATAATAAAGTTATATTATTATATTTTTTCCTGCTCATAAAATAAAAACATGTAATTTCTCAGGAGCAAGGATGTACCAGAAAGTCTAAGGACACACATATTTTGTAAACAAATATTGTTTTCTCAAACTATAGATTGCAAAGCAACTCTTTGTTAAGGCCAAAATGTGGCAGAAGAAATACAACATTTTCACAAGATTTTATATTTCTTTAGTATTGCTATTCCATGCAACTTTGAAATGCTATTAGTTAGCATGTAAGTGGGTAACAGGTATTTCTTTCCTGTCAACTAGCTTTGTTTTAATCACTGTAAAAGGCAAACTTCTGATAACTTGGTAAGTAACACCAGCCGTTTGTACACGGCTGTGTTTAGTTTGATATTTAGTGCAAATCAATGTTGTTAGTTGTTCTCTTCAAGTGCAGTTTTTAGTTTTTTATTTCCAGATTTCAATTGGTTATTTCGAAAAGGTCATTTTAATGCTCCCGTATGGAAATGTAATATACACCACAAATAATATACCGTATTGCACTTTAGTTTTGTCTGATTTTTCTTACAACCCGGCAATTCGTCTGAACAAAGTCCTTTTTATTACATCAAATATGTCCTGAAATGGACAGTCAATATAGTAAAAATTATCTAATCTAAGATAGGCCTACAGTTAATTTTCAAGAATGCTTCAAACTTTGCCACCACGGAAATAGGCTATAAGTGGTCTCAACATTTTATTGAGAGAAAATGCTTTGTGACCTACATTGAATCACTATACCAATTTCATATTTATTGGTTTAGGCCTAATGGTCTGATAAATCAGTCAAAACTTTGCTTTATAAATATATTTGAAATGTAAAGGTTATATCAATAAAAATTAAACTAAGCGATTTTGATGAACAAATAATTAGTTCCAAGATTTAATAAATTTGGATTTAAGATGCTAGACAGACAGAATTCATGGGGACATATCATAATTACTCTAAATATAATGATAATTAGGCCTACTGAGTATTTTGTACCAGCTGTCAAAATATAGAAAAAAATTGGAGAAGTAAGCTTATAAAAACAAATCAAATTGAGGTACAAAAATGAAAAGGGGATATTGTAAGTGTTTCATGTACTTAGAAGTCAATAAACCCATCCTAAGTATTTATTGATGTCTAAAACCAATTCACTGTAACAAAGTATATACACAATTGTTTCTGAAATGAGCAACTTAAAATAACCTATATATTTGATTAAAATTTATAAACGAGTAACAACTTCTATCATTTGTCATAACTAATGTTTAACTAAAAGTTCTCAGGTAGCAGCACATTACGGACCTAATCAGAAACAAATTAATAATTATAAAATATAGTTCAACAGCGCTTTCTGTTAGTTAAAGTAACAACTATGTGCAGAATACTAAAAGCAGCCAACATGAACAAAACTTTTGTTAAAAATAATTTTATACAAAATTCCAGGTAGCAGCACATTACGGAGACAGATCCAAAACTCGCAATGCCATCGAGTTAAAAATATAGTTCAACAGCGCTGCCTAGTAGTTAAAGTAACAACTACTTGCAGAATAGTTCGCTTAAAAGCCACTAGTCAAAACTAACTTGACTTGATCAAAGGTTTAGTTAGAAATATTGTCAAAAACAGTTATTGACTTTTCCTCAGTGAGGCGGGACTCTTTTTAGGAAATTTATCTCGGCTCACTGTTAAAAATGACATGACTGCTACAACAGCTTTCTTTATCCGTAAGGTGCTGCCTTCTGGTCTATTAAATTTGAAACTATTTATTTAACTTAGCTTCAGTCATTGTATTTGGATAACGGGATAACCTAATATTATTCATGATCTATGCTTCAGGCTTCAGTCCAGTAAGCACTGCTACCTAAATCCAAATTATAAACAATTATTAATTTGAATCTTTGGTTGGTACTTTAGTATTTTTTTTTCTTGATGCCTTTATTATAGGCGGGCTTAGAGTATGCATGTAGCCCTTGATAATCAAAGATGTAGCCAGTGTACTTTAATCGATGAAAATAATGTAATTTGCAAATTGATGTCCCATACTGTGCTGCCATCTTATATGTTAAATTTGAAACTATTTACTGTATTTAACTTTGCTTCAGTCCAGTAAGCGCTGCTACCTAAATCCAAATTATGAACATTTAGAATCTTTGGTTGGTACTTTAGTGTGTTTTTTTTCTTGATGCCTATATTATAGACGGGCTTGGAGTATCCATTTAGCCAATGTATTTTAATGAAAGAAAATAATGTAATTAATTGGCAAATTGATGTCCCATACTGTGCTGCCATCTTATATGTTAAATTTGAAACTAATTAATTTTGCTGTAGTCCGATAAAAGTTGAAACTGAATTTGAATCGTTAATATGGTACATTACTGTATTTTAATCAATAATAATAATAATGTTTATTTGTAAGTTTTGTCCCTTACTAAATATAATGTATTTTCAAAACTATTTGCTAAAAAGATCTGTTAAAAAGATTTTTAAGGATTATTGTCTAGTTATTATACGTTAATTAATTGCAAATGCTGTATTTTGGCCTACTTTTAAAAGTACGGTAAAGGTTTATTCATTTTTAAACAAATTAGAGTAAATAAAACAGACTAATTATATTTATAGTTTCACATCTGGTCTGTCTGTCATTGAGTAATAGCTCCATCATTTTGTAATATTTTACAGAAAATTGCTTTTAGTACGATCATAATTATATATACCAGATGTGTTTAAAAAATTGGGTTTGCGTCGGACCAGACGGTGGAAGTTATACTTCTTTGGCCATTCGTATATTCGTATACTTTCCTATAATTTTTGGAAAAAACATTTCCCAGCCGGGATCGAACCAAGGATTCTAGCGTGGAAGTCGAGTGCATTAACCACTCATCCACCGAGACTCTTGAGGTATCTCTTGTAGAGAAAAGGTATAAAAAGGTACTTTCCGGATTTTACTCCTAACGCGTGACGCGGTTTCTCGACCGACACCCCATCCCGATTACAATGGGCGCAAAGAAGTATAACTTCAAAATAACCTATCATTTTTATGATTTGTATTAATTAACTTATAGCTTATTGGCCTGACTCCTTTAAAATACACTACCGTACTCCCCTCATCTAACTAATATGCAAGCGGTATTTTCACTTTACTTTGGAAAGCTTTCTTTAGAATATATCCTTCAATGCCAGTTACAAATTCTTCTTATTGTTAAATAGTGGTAAACTGCATCTTCTTGACACTGATTTTAATTTTTAAAACAAGATAAAGGAGTAAGATCTTAGGAGTTGGGAGGTTGGGGAGCGGTTATTTGGTTTTTGGTACTAACCGCTAAGAATCTACTTCTAAAATACTTGATAAGATTTTAAGTAAAACTCTTGCTTTAATTATTTATTTTCTTCAATGGTCTACATGTATACATTAATAATTTCTTGAAAACTTCTATGACCAGTCTATATTTGCAAATCAATATTAATATTAAAGAAAGATAAGGATAAATTTATTGCATTACATATTATAGTATATTTTTGAATTATAAATAATCATTATTATTAGTTACATCTTCAATAATAATTTTTCTCATTTTCATTACTTTTTCAAAATACATATATTTATGTCATTTTTATTACATATTCATGTTTGGTATAGCCTATATCTGCTAATTATATATATATTAGATATTTATGTTATGTTTATATATATATAATTGTTGGGGGGCGAGGGTTCTTATACAGTAAGTTATTTTCTACTAAAATATCTGCAAACAACAGATATTATACATATCGAGGCAGTACGGTACGTGAGATTTCGTTCGAATACCAAGACAAAAAACTGTCGAACGGCCATAGAAGTTTTCACTTCAAAAATTACAATTATATTATAATAGTATTATTTTATTTTTATATATAATATAATATTTATTTTCTGGATCAATGTATACATTATGCACAAAAATTGTATTATTATTAGGTCGCTGTAACAAAATTTCCATAGATTAAGATAGTTTCGACAGAAGAGAAAACAACAAGAAGTTTATTTTATAGCTATATCTTTGATTATCTGAATCTTTGACATCTACATTTCTAGAGTTTCTACAACGACGGCTGAATGGAATGGAGTTGTTTGTGCCGATTTGGGAAGTTTGTTTTTAACAATTTAAACATTAATAGTCTATATATTATTAAAAATACGTCACTACAATAAATAGTCAAGATGGGAAGACGATCTATAAACACCACGAAAAGTGGAAAATATATGAACCCAACGGACCAAGCTCGTAAGTTAATTGAACATTTTTCATATAACCTAACTTTACGCTTACGTCTTGCCAAAAACTGCCGTTTACGGTATGGCCTACATGGCTGCAATACATTCTGCCAAGAAAATTTAAAAACTAAATACAAACAATGAGAAAAATACATTAGGCAAAGACACACACATACCAAAAACGAAGGCTGTTAACATCTCAGCTCTGGTAGGCCTATTCTAGTTCTGGGTTCCTTATTTTCTTATGTGACGGGTACCCCTCACCTCGTAAATAATTCATAAATAATAAGTAATGATAATTAATAGTAAAGGGTCCACTAACAGCGGACATAGTATATAGTTGGCTAAAGGTACATTTGCTGAGAACACAGTTCCTAGTTAACCAAGGGAGGGGGACGTTAGTTAGAAGCATCAAGAGATGAAGTAGTTAGTCTGTAAGTGAACGCGTCCACGAATAGACTCATTAAGGGGGTTGGTTGATCTTTGGCCTCATGGCGTAATATTAACTTAGAATAGTTCGGAACCAACAGAGACGTTTGTATCGATTCAATAAACATATCAAACTTTACCATGAGTTTACCAATTCATTGAAGAGCTTACCTTCACCGCCAACATCCTGACAACGCCCGTACGTCCGCTCGAGGACCGAAAGGTACAACCCGACCAGGAAAAGCGCAAGTGTAGGCCTAGGAAATTCAACCATTAAAAAAAATAGCCTTAAGTTTCAACTTACAGTCTTTAGTTTAGTATCAACCACCATTCAACCATCTTAGGTTGGCAGCACTACTCCCCTCTAAAAAAAGGTTGTCCTCTGCAAACATATCAGCTGTTGAAGAATTTAAAAAAAAATGTAGGCCTATATGATGCTATCACTACTTTGGTTAAAAAAAAGGTTGGTCTACTATTGCTAACTATATTTTATTTGATGCAATATGGGTTATATCAAGATTGTTTCACTATGAAATTTAATACAGAAATGGCAAAGTATTATCCAGGTTTCAAAATTTACAACACATTCTAATAACACAAAAATAATAATCGTCACTGACAATTTTTAAAGAGAAGCAACAAGAATTTAGCAAAATCAACGATTATTTAGTTTTTTTTTTCATTTTGAGATAGTCTCCGGATCACTGAATTTTATAAATACCTTATATTCCGTCTAGTGATCCACTTGTAGTAATTTCTCACTACCGCGGTTTCATTATTCATGATTATTTAGTGTTAATTTATATACTGCTAGTTCAAGCATCATTTTTAGCATAGTTGCCATGATAATGCAATACGTAATTTTATTTGTTTACCTTTAATTGCGTGTATTGTTAATTGCGTATATATAACATTACAGCGATTCCAAGTACAGCTGCAGTACGAGTTTACACTATTATGCTAGATGTTACCCCAAGTAAAAAATGTTTGGCTTGTCAAGAACCCCTTTTATTCATTACAGGAATTTTATACACTTAAGAATGATATGATAAATGTCTAACCTTTTTTATTTTGTATGATAATGTATGCATGTTTATGTTCAGAGATTATTAACCCTTGACTACGGACGTCTTTTGTCCCATTAACTACTACGGAGGGGTCTGTTAGACCGCTTTGTTTAAACATGTGTGGTTACTTTTAAAAAAAATATTTAAGTAGCATTCACACTCCAAACTTTTTTTAACTTTGTTTTAATAACCTAATTAGTAATTAGAAGAGAAAAAAATCTAATTTCGTTTTTGTACAATTTTTTGAGGTTTTTTAATTTTATACTGTAAAACATGCAATTATTTAATTTATAATTTTTAAATGAAAATTATGTTTGAATTATTCAAGGAAACCAACATATCTGTTCTTATTGTTGAGTAGGCCTACCATAGAAACAAGGACAACATATTTTTCAACTGTAAACATGCACATGTTCTTATTTCAATGGATTGATTTTGTATGTATAATCACTACGGAACATTTCTCAGACCGCAACAGATCGATAACTCACAAACCGGCTTCGATTTCACTCGTGCGATTCCACTGCTCAACTGACCACCCAAGGTCAGGAAGGTACTGTGAAGTGCGGGATACAGTGTTCCAAGGCGAGGGAGAAATCCCTGTTGAAATTTCCCGCATGATCTGATAGACGGAGCGAAGTAATTAAGGGTTAATGTATAGTATTTACAAACCTTATGTTAACTTAAAATTCATTTTTGACAATGTCTATTGTACTGAATAATATATCGATTGACAAATAAATTATTATTATTATTATTATTCTATTAAGTAGGCCTAGATTTACATAAGTTTTATATAATTTGAATTTAAAACTAATTTAAAACATACTGTTTGCAAATAATAAATTGGCTTACGACCTGCTTACAGGTTAATTTTATTTTATACCTAATGTGATATTTTTTTATGGTAAGTACTTACGCTTATAATAGTTCAAGTTGTAAATTAAAATGGGAGAGTACCAAGTATCATGACTTTGCACTTTGATGGAACCAATTGCATTCTTGCCCAGGCTTTGAGCAGTTGCTTTAAAAAAAGTAAGAATTTGACTTTCAGCCGGGATACTGAGCGAAACCTGCCATCTTATACTGTTGCACAGAATTACTAACCTTACATTTTCATCATAATCATAAATTTGAGAAATATCTAATTTATTATGTACTTATATTTTTTTCAGGCAAAGAGGCTCGTAAAAAAGAACTGAAAAAGAATAAACGGCAACGGCAAATGGTCCGTGCTGCCGTTTTGAAAGGAAAAGATCCAGTACAAATTATAGCCGAAATGGAAAAAATTGATCAAATGGGTAAGCTTTTCAAGTATGATTCTTATCCTGAACATTTTTACAGTAAATCATTTGCAGGCATTATCCTATTCTTATATTGAATTTATATTAAATGTCTATTGTTTTAGAGTATAATGTGATGCAACCATCTCCTCTGAATGAAAAAGTTTTGAAGGACAAACGGAAAAAACTAAGAGACACTTTAGACAGAGTTATGAAAATTTATGTAAGTAAAGCTATAATCTGTTTATAATATTATGTTGCATAGGCTAGCCTACATTACCCATTCGAAGTGAATGGAAATTAGAGTATCTAGTCTCTTGGTGGAATTGTGTACAATCATATAGGTATAACGTTTCAAATTGTACTAATGAAATTTTGTTAGCCGATGTGAATATTATCTCAACACTAGGCTAAAGTTCATTGACCTAAAATGTAAACAAAACACATAACCGTAACTAGAACAGCTGATGAAACAGCCAAGGCATAAGCATAGAAGCAGAAATAAACCTTTCCAAATAATAAAAGTAACCATGTCATATTAAGATTAAAATACCGAAGCAACTAAATCAAATGTAAAATGTATCACTGAACTGAGGCCTAACGAAACTGAATTCTCACATTAAAAACCTATGTTTAGAAAACGAAATCTAGCCAAAGCAGACTTATCCAAATTAACTATTTAACTTGTAGCATAACCACTACACAAAGTACCAATCAAACACATTATTCACATATTTCTTTAATCATTCTTTAGTTAATCATCCAAATTCTGGTAGAAACATTGTACAATGACAAACTAATGCATTAGAAATACGATAACAGAAGTCAGCCATATTATCAAAATGCAACAACAGAAGTCAAAAGACATAGAAGAATTCGAAGTCTGTACAACTTATAATGATAAACTAAAATGTAAATATATCCCTAAGGCTAGATTATAATGTAATGTGGTAAAGTCAAATTAAAATGAAATTCTAAATTATGAATCCAAAATGTTAACCGATAGTTAGAGAATTAAGTATAGATTAATATCAAACTTGATATTGTAACATTTTGTATATATCTAAATAATTTCAAAGTTAAAGAGTCC
>JAGFPH010002851.1:13202-31082 GCA_018207615.1 Philaenus spumarius | reverse complement strand
ATAATTTGGCTTTCCCAACGTGAGGCTTCTCACAGAATAATAGAACACATATATTTTATAATTTGGCTCCGCAACGTGTGGCATTTTAAATTTAAAATAATATATAATAAACATATATTTTATAATATATGTGAATGCAAATACGTTTGTTCCCATTACCAAAGCTATTTTGTTACACGCGGTATAGTAAATAATTAGTTAAAAATAATAATATTGGCTTATGTAAATCAAATAATATCACCAATAATTATAATCTGAATATAAATAAAGTGTTACTTTGACTAAGTACAACGTTCTGGGAAGCCATTACGAATAACCATAGCAACGAGAACTTAAGAAGTCACGTGGGAGCAACCAATCCCAAAGCAAGACGATAACTTGTGAATTTCCCATGATTCAAGCGGCGGGTGTTTTTGCAACGAGAAACGACGCTAACAAGAGTTGAGGACGCCTTACAAGAACATTAAGAAGCTAACGCGTCCCTGCGTTTATAAAAGTGATACTAATAAAAAAAGTGTTTTAAAACTAGATATCCAGTAATAAAGTCAGTGAATTTTAAAGCAGAAATTGGTATCTTCTGCCATAAACAATAGTGACATACAGTAAACTTCTAAAAACGTAAGAAACTTAAAAGACCATTGTTTTTTTAAATTCAAAGCCTATACACACTTTAGAACTTTTAATATCTAATAATAAATACATGAATGCGTTTATGAATAGTTTGTTCATGACAAGCCGAATGCCTGCCCCATACCTGCCAACTTTTACGGTTTATCCGTAAGATTTACGGAATCCGTTGATGTTTTACGGTCTTACGGATACTCATTATTTTTTACGGTTATTTTTGGTTAAAAGGATATTTAATTTCTTTACATAAAAAAACATGTTCTTTATCTTATTTGTTATATTTACTCAATTTGAGTTACTATCGATATTATTAAAACTTTTTATTTGGCTTTATCTCTTTTGCTTATTAGACTCATGGAATCTATGAGAAATGACACGAAAAGATAGCATCTCTTTTTTTTTTAAATGCGCATGCGCGAAGAGTGTATCATAGGTACAAGGTGTCAAGACCGAATGATTTGGTCAAGACCGTCTTGATTCTTTGTAATCACATTCTCTGTATTTAAACTTAAACAAAATTCGCATTTAACATTAAATATCAGTAGAAAAAAATGTAAAACTTTCTTAGTTTGATGTGTATAGATATTTTTCCTAGTAAAATATTTAGGCAATTGTTTCATTTGTTAAATAAAAGCATCTTGTTTTATTTGTATTCATGCTTAGGCTTAGTTATTTGATACAGGAAGGTAAAGAAAATCAAGGTCAACCACTTATGGATTCGTTTCTTACCGAGTCTATTTATAGAATTAGGATGCCTACTGTGACGAAAAGTTACAAATTTTATAGATCGGTATCAAACGTATTTTAGTAGGCCTATAATAATTCTATTTGTTTTAGTTCAGGACGTTCGGGTAAAACATTTTGAAAATTTTCGAGATTAAAAGTTACCCGTGATTTATGATTTCTGCGGTAGTCCCGACGAAGTGGCTTTGCTTTACTTGTTATTCATTCCCTCAAATAGCGACATTTAATTTCTAGTTTTTCCGAATTTTTGCAAGTGTCATCTAAACCTTTCCGCGGACCTTAGGGGTTGTAATTTAAATTAAAATTTAATTTGAACGCCGGTATTTGATAGAAACGTGAACAAATTATTCGGACGTCGTATTCTTTTTTTCCGGACATTTGTCTGTATTATAAATAATATTTCAACAATAGTTCATCAAATTTTCATAAATTGTATTCGTGCATCGATTTTTTCCGCGGACATATGCTGATGTGTATTAAATTGCGTTTTAATGCCGGCGTTTTATAAAATTAGCGTTAATAATATTCGGACTTAGTATTCTTTTGCGTACATTCGTCATTGTAATAGTATTTCAACAATGATAGTTCATAAAATTGTCACAAATTGTATTCGGTCATCTGTTTCAATCCTTTGTGCCTATTCTGAATGCTATCTAACTTTTTAAGTTTATTTATTTAAGGACATTTCCACTTTAGAAATTACCATGTCTTTGGTCCAGCAGCATGTCGAAATGATTCAATAATCATTGATACACTAAACAGCTTTTTTTTTATCCAATTGTAAAAATAATCATATGTAGCCTAGATATTTTTGCCTCACACAAATAGTTTTAACAACAAAATTTTATATTTTTTATAAATATGCATATTGAGTTAACTGACATTTTTAATACTCCCATAAACATTACCATATTATTTATAATTTTTTACAATAAGACAAGGACATCAATTGCTGCATGACCATTCAAAAAAGAGCTTTAGTCTCTTCTATTTTGGATCTTACATTAAACTTTTGTATACATTTAAGGCAAACTAAGGTGGGTTCGTTTTCCTTTCCCCATATTACAGGGTTTTGCTAATTGGAATGGCTATATACAGGTTGTGTCGTAAAAAAGGGTAAAAATTACTTGCGCGTAGTTTTTACTGATTCTGATTTTTCAAAGTTGGCAGGTATGCTGCCCTGAGATATTAATGATATATTAATAAGAAAATATTTAAAATCTTTTTAATCATTTTAAATATCCTATAAACTTTAAATATCATTATAACATTTTCTGTGCTACATCTGAGCTAGACCGAGGTATGGTACATTTAATAATTTTGTTCAATGAAAGAGAATCAAAGATTAATAATATTACTCAATTGAGTCACACAATTAATTATTTTGTAACTATTCAATCCATTTATAAGTTAATCTGTTTATGTGTTAATAAATTTTATTTGTGCCATTATAAATCTACTTGAAATTCATTGACTTACTTATATAGCAAGTAGAATTTGAGATACATCAAATTATCCCGTGAATGTAATTAATTACATCAAAATATAATTTAATATAATCTAATAAACGAAAAGACATTTATTATATAGGCTACTTTAATTTGTGTCTTTTTGGGTTTGTACCTGTACAGGAAAGGAAACCCTTTATAGGGTGATGTTCATAGTAGATTTTCACATTTACTTTTTAGTACATACGTCCAGCCTCGATTGCATTATGTATCTTGTACATTAAAGCGGTAAATTTGAGAACAAAACAAAAACATAACTAAAAAGTATTATGCTTTAAAACATTTCCTGACCCTTCAACAAATTTTATGTTAGTTCATTCTTACTGTTTATTTGTTATTAGGCCTGTAAGCAAATAGGCGAGTGCATCTTCTTTAAACATGAACACAAGAGTAACCCGCCTGAAATAGTTTTTACTTTGAATTTGTTCAGATCAAAGAAGATCCCGACAAATGGGAAGAACTGAAACGAGCTGAAGCAGAGTATGAGAAGCGTCGCTACGCTTTGTGCACGTACTGTGAAGCTGTCAGGCATGCGCAGCAAGTTCAAGTAGACGACATTCCGTTACCGATTGCGCAGTTACCTCCAGAGAGTTTAGCCGCTCTCGCCGGCCTGACTTCTCAGATTCCTTTACCCGTAGATCTACCTTTACCTACGCACTTACCTTTAACCTTGCCTGTACACCCTCAAGTTCTGTTAAACAGCCTTGCAGCGAATATACCGACACCTCAGGGCATTCTTAGGAAAAGATCTGCTTACAGGTAACCAAACACTGTGTATTTACTGTCTATGTAGTATACATCAATTTAAAGGGTACGGCCTTAAGTTGTTGGGGAAAATACAGAAATAATTTAGAAAAAAGCTTAGGCCTATGAAGAGTTTTACAAAAATTCTATTTTAAAATATTTTTTCATTTGAAATACATAGATCAGTTGATCAGAGATGTTCAGTGTTGGTACAAAAATAAGGTATTTACTACAGTATTTCTAATTTGTAGGTTATGTTTGTATTCATAGTAGACGTAAGTCATGCTTTTTTCAATACTATAATAATTCCTTTTATTTTATATCATAAACTTAAAAATTGTATTTAATTACTTCATATTATTTGTCTTCTTAGCACGCAGGGGGTCTCTCCTAGTAGTTCATAGGTAATGAAACGTTTTGTTTTCTAGAAACAGAGAGCAAAAAAGATTTAGTTCTGAATGTGTGAAGCCCTTATCGGCAATTTACACGCGAATTAAACATATAAAAGGCACAAGTCTAAAACAAAACTCATGGCCTCTACAGGAAGAACAACCGATCCTTTGCAGATAAAAGAGGGCATCAAAATTACCAACCTGATTGAGAAAATGACAAGGGCCGTTATTTTTGGCCTTCTGACCCTCAAAGGAAGGAATGAAAATGCCGTAACCAAGCGCAAAGGGTTAAAAAGTTATATTATTTGAAGTCAATGTTTCAATCTGTGTAATTAGAAATCTTTGGTATTCCTGTATTGTCAGTTTGTAAGTTAAAGTACATTAGGCCCAATTATTTTTTATTTACTACAATGTGTAGGTAAAATTTAATTTCTTTTAAAAATGCGTATTTTATTATTAATGAAGCTGATATAAAAATTATGTATTACTAGACTTATTCAATAACTGTTATGTAGCCTACAATTATTATTTAACAACGTTGCTACTAATGAAGTCAATTTTGAGACCATGTATTCAGTTATATTCCTGGGTTATGTAATTGATTAAACACCTGACTAACAATATGAATAAAGTCAGAAACAAAATATAATCATATGTTTTCAAAAACAGCTGTTTTCAATAACGTACCTTAAACTGTAAATGAATTGCATCTTTTAATTTGATAATGTTTTTCTTGTGGCAATTGCAATTTTATAATTTTGTGCAAATCTGTTCAGTTGGAGCTTTCTAACAACAAAACCATCGTTAAAATTGGCTCGGTGGAACTCTAGAAATAAGTTTCTTAAATTCAAACAACTTTTGTCTCTTTATAGTACATCATTATAGACTGTGTTTCATTTGATATATATTTTCAGCCCACCGCCAAGATCCAAAAGTCCACCGGGATGTCCTCCAGGTCCTATTCCAGAGCTGTCCAGTGCCAGCGAGGGGGAAGAAGAAGAAGAAGATGAAAAGGAGGCTGATGAGCATGAAGAAGAAAGAGGTAACTGTTGATACAAGCTTGATTAACCACCAGTTTAATATTAACCTACTGTTAACATTGAGCGCACGACTCGGGAATATTGTTATTAGCTTGTGTGGCCATTTTCAAAATCTATATCTTCTAAATTGGTGAAAATAGAGTACTTTTGCTCTTAGATTTTCTCATTACATTACCGATTTTCATGTACGTTAGTAACTCTAGTTTCCAAACTAGGTACGTCATTTAAAGTTTTGAAACCCTGTAGAGAATGTTCTATGGAATATGTAATACCGAGTTTTGAATCAATATCTCAAGTTAAAATAAAGATGCTTTTTGCGTAAATTTTCTTATTACCAAAAATTGTCTTCATTCTTCAACTGACACTATTGATTCACCGAAGAGTTTTCAACATATTGATCAGAAACTTGGCAAACACTTTATAAATAATATTTTGAACCTGTATGCCATGTTGATATCTTAAAAAAATTAATAATCTCCTTTATATATCACTTATTTAATTATCACAAACTGATTTTCATGGTTTTTCTGTACCACCTTTATTTTAACCAATTTTAAAAATATCAACTTGAAACATTGTATATATGTTAATTACTATGCTACATTCTTAAGTATTATATTAAATTTCAAGATGTCTTATAATCGATCTGCTAATTACATAATAGGCCTTCCATGGGTAAATGGTAATAGGCCTTCTTGGGGTAAATGGTATTTTGTCACCTTAGATTTGTACTTGGCCAGCAAACGTCCAATTTTCTAAACTACAATGTCATCTTTGTCTTGAGTAATATTTTTATATAAATGGGTATTTTTCAACAGGAGAAAAGAGGAAACAAAAAGAAGACTCGCCCGAGCCTGCGGGAGACCGTAAAACAATCAGATTTGCCAATCACAGCAGTGATAGTGAAAGTGATGATGAAAAAGAAGGAACTCCACCGCCTTCTAAAAAGCCGACCACTTTGCAACAGAAAATGTTAGCCATGGCCGGTCAAGATATTGACTTATTCATGAAAGAGGTTAGGAACATCCTGTGTATTATATAACGGTACTTACGTATTATATGGAGGCCTCTATTTTTAGGTGTTTTTATTACATACTATTTTGAATAGTAACCTAGCAACTAAACATACTGTGACTAAATACTATAGGTTAGAACTTTAGGCTTTTTTTTATTATTCTTGCATTTCTGTTGTAAAACAATACCTAACCTAGCAACGTTTAAAAAAATAGTGGCCTCCGTAATTATAATGTAAGTACCCATATAACTTGATTTATTTTGTTCATGTACTAGTAATTTCAGAAATTCTTAATGCCGTCTTACCGTCAGTATTCTAACAGTAAACGGTGTTTTAATCCTAGAGTCGCTTGCAGTGTCCAATTGGATAAATCACAAAAATCTTGTTACTAGATAAAAATTGTGATTTGTGGTGTAGGTCTGGTGAAAAACTCAAGTTTATTATCAAACCTTTGAAACTATAGGTTATAATTTAGGCTCAAATTCTAGAATGTAGCGCTGCGAACAAACAGCAAATACTTACAAATCTTTGGAAACATTATGTTATTAGTTAGGCCTAAATTTATTTATGAACTTAAATATAGATTGCTAAGTATATATACTCAAATAAGAGTAGGCCTACTCAAAATAAAATTCAACAGTCAAAATATTTCTTACTTTTGTCGTACAATGATGTATGAAAAAAAAATAAAAATTGAAGACATTAAACATGTATTTAGTATATTTAGAAAACCAACATTTACTGACAACATTATCCATACAACATCCAATCAGCCATAAACTTCACAGCATGTTGTATCGTCTCATTAATGTTCCCATGAATGAATTTGACTTTCATCGGGAACTTAATTGCATTAAATTGATTGCCTCTAATAATGGTTATAATGGTCAATTAATTGAAAAAATGTTAAAAAACAAATTAAAAAAGAATGTTACAAAACTTATATTCCCTAATAATGGTAAAAATTAAACTACAGATAAATGGCGTAGAATCAATTACATCGGTAAAGTTGGTGTTACCGTAGGTAAATTATTAGAAAAGAGAAAGCATTGTAGACCTGCCTATTACAATAATAAATGTCTGGGAAATATTTTAAATAATTCCAAAGACAAAGTTAGTAAATTTTCAAAAAGTGGAGTGTACAAATTAAGTTGCAAAATTTGTAATGCAGCTTATGTAGGGCAAACCGGTCGTAGTTTTAAAACTAGATTAAGCGAACATAATAGAAGTTGGCGATTAAACTATGATGACTCTAGTTTTTCTAACCATTTAAAAACACATCATGACATTTTAGACTTTAATTTAAATACAGATTTTGATGTACTTCATGTTAATTGTAAGGGTAATAAGTTAGATGGTTTGGAAATGTTAGAAATTAAGAGGTTAATTAATAAGGACGTAAGTTTAGTTTTAAACGAACAAATAGATTTAAGCAATTTGCCACTTCTACAACCGTTGTTATTGACCAGTTCGTTCCTCCCCCATCCCTAACCTAACGGTATTTTGGCCTACCTGTACCCAACTGCTGTGTGTTGGATTTTTCTTGTTCCTTTAGTCTTTAAGTTGCCTTCTATAATGCCGTAGCTGGCGAAACCTAGGTCGGCACGGCTCAATAAAGATTTGTGAAACAGTACAAAAAGTTTTCATTTATTTATTTACAATGATGTATGCTTTCACTTTTTACGAGTCACAATATAGATTTTTTTTTTAAATTTCACTGCCTATTTTTATTTATAAGTAGTAAATGAGAAAAAGGATATATCAAAATTACTTACCTCAGACGTGATTTTTTTGTTATTATTCCTTAGGCTTTGTACTTTATGTTTTTCCATTCTATAATTAATTAGTGATAGCATAGTTAGAATGCAGTTACTATTGGAAGTTCACCTCGCCATCAGAGTTACAAAATTAAGATTTAACCATACTCGGAAAGGAAAACCTTAGTATAATGCAATAAAATAGGCAAGTTTTATTAATTTGTTCATTCAATGTTTAAAGATGGAAGAAGTACACAAGAAGAAGGAAGCTGAAAGAGCTGCAGATCTGGACCAAAGGCTGTCTCACATCTCCGATTCTGGATCAGGAGTCTTACCAGTCAATAACACACCACTTCCTGTACCTCCGCCAGGTAGCCAAATTAATTTTGTAGTACATCTTATCAAACTACATTAGCATACAAAGTAGTCATCGAAATAGAGGTTGTTCCTATTTCATACAAGTATAACTTATACACGGTACGCTCGCTAATGTAATGCCCAACAGACCGAAGCCCTGTTAGATTATAAAGGGTCATGACGTGAATGGAACAGTTGTAGGCCTAGGCTTAAACTACAACATAATATGTAATACGGAAAGTTTATAGTAGCCTACGTACAGCAACTGAGAATAATTCAAAATTTGGAATGACCATTTATTCTTTATTTTACAAGCCTGCGGTTTGTTTCAGCTTGCTAACTAACATTTCTCTGTATAAATACCTTAGTTTTGCGTTAGTGCTGCTGGCACTAAGGTATTAATGTATGTCATATCCAGTCCAATGATGCAAACACAAACGTATAATAGCAATTCTGAATCATTGGCCGATGTCACACTTACTAACACTACACCGATATAGCAACAGTTCCGATATCGGCAGACTTCTTTCACGTTTACCGACTCGACGCCGATACCGACGCGGCCCAGTAGCGATATCGGTATTTCACAAGTTTTAGCTTAGTTGTATTATCAGCCACATCCAACGGAAAAAAATATTTTCGCAAATCAAAGAATATTTTAGAAATGATAACTCGCACCACCTTGAATTGCTCACATCGTGGAGATATTGTTAAATTATATAATTGAAAATATGTTTACAAAAATATTTAACTGGGATTTACGTAGGCCAAATTAAATTACCATAAGAACTAGTAAACAACTTCAACAAAGTGAGACGATGTCGTACCGATAGAGACGGGAGACTTGCCGACGCCTGCAACGATACGACACCGATATGTCGGTGAGTAAGAAAGCTACTCTTAAGTCTAGGTTAGTTTTAATGACCGCCGATATCGGGTCGTTGTCGTGTCGTTAGGTGTGAAATCAGCCATTCGGTTAAAGTTTCATTATAAATTTTATAATATTAGTATAGATTAGAAGCAAAGCCTATGTTAATACACATAAACTACTGTAAAATCAACTTACCGCTCTATGGGCCAGGTCTGGTATTCATTTTAATAAATATTCTCAATATATGTAATTACACCAAATAATTGGTTTTTATATTGGCAACAAAACTGATGAATATTTCAAGTAGACGTATAAATTAAAGAGATTATCTCAAAAGAATTGAAAGTAAGATTTATGAATATAAGTATAACAGGGGTTTAAACGTTGTTGTTGAATGTTTCAGCTCCACCAATGGGAATACCACCTCCGTTGATGTTTAGGCCTCCTCCTTTAGGTATCAGACTTCCTCCAGGTCCGCCCCCAGGAAGACCTACTCTCCCACCGGGTCCACCGCCCGGTCGTCCTCCTACTCTACCGCCAGGACCTCCTCCAGGATTACCTCCAAGACTGATGGGAATACGGCTGCCTCCTGGTCCTCCACCAGGTAAAAGATACCGTCATTCTGAACTTGCATGCAATTCGGCTCATTTTAGTTCACTCCTTATATCTTAAAATTTAATCAAAATAGTTTATATATACATTGTGCCTGTCCGTCACAGCTTTGTGATGTAGTGTTTGTAACACTGGACTGATGGAGCCATTTTGTTTCAGGCATACCTCCAAGGATGGTTAGGTTACCTCCGGGGGTACCTATGCCGTTAGGGGCACCTCCTATGATACCACCTCCCGCTACACCCAATGTGGTGAGCGCAGGACCTCAGCTGATCAACAGAGGAAAAGATGATAAGGGAGACGGCATTAGAGGAGCTACAATAGAGGCCAAAGCACAGATAAGGTAGGCGTAGATTATTTATTATTCAGTAATTCTATTGGTTTTGTCTTAGGAAAAATGTGCTATTCAAACTATCAAAAATTGTTTTTTAAATAAAGTTTAAAAAGTAAAACAACTCATACAGTTTCTGATATCACCCTATGTCTTACACTGCTACATTGCACCATAGTGTATAACATAGTAAATATTTATAAATTTTGCTGCCAAAACTGTATTTTAACCCTCCTTTCCTTAACCATCCTTTATTCGACCCTCCATCGGCCATGAATTGACTCCCTATCGCTCCCATAGGTAAAACATTTTTAATAATATAAACAATTCATATTTTTTTCCAAATAGAGTTTCTAACTATATTGTATATTTTGTTAATGTTTTCTTTTTAGATCAAGAGTGTGTATTTAGTTGATTCAGTAATAGATTAGTTTTAGAATCTGTTACGTTTTATAAATTCAAGTGTTTTATTGAGTCATTTATCGTCACAGGAGTAAATGATATTTTTCGTACAGAATCACATTTTTTAGGTTGTATCTAAACAAATACATTAAGGAGATTATTCACATGATATAGGCCATCTGGTTGCCCGAATTAATCTTGAGTTCATACAATAATCCCATATAAAAACAAGAATCCCATGGTGTTCTGATTTTTCCAAAATTGAAAATTTTTCGGGTAAACTCTTCAAATTTTTCTTTTTATAAGAACCTAATTCGGACTATGACGAACATTTTAAAATAAATTGCCAACGTACTCAAGTGATGCGCTTATGAACAGCATTTCAATTTCAATTTATTTATCCTTTTGGCAAATTTTATATTTTGTATAGGACAAGTCAAGTATCAATCCACAGTAAATAATATAATATAGAGGCACCTAGTGATAAGCCTACATTACAACAATCAGTAAACATATATCACAATAAGCTTTATAGGTTTGTTTTTCTTAACAATATCTGGCTAATGTATATATAGAATTATACATATGTATAATACACAAGAGGAATCAGTCTTAAATCATTATGGGCATAATCAATACTTGAGGTCTTCGTACTCAATTCCTTAAACTAATTACTTGGCTTTTCTCCCAGAAGTGGTTGGCCAATGCCTCCACAATCATCCATCTTTTTCATATGTAACTACAACCTTAATTCTTGACTATCCTATCTACCTCAAGTAAAAAGTTAGTTGGTTTGGTTGTTTTTTGGTAAAAATTGGTAGGTCTAAGTAAAAACATGAATGATTGTATAACAAACATAATTATATATTTTTTTTTTAAACCAGTGTTGGACCATATAAAAGCAAAATGAAAATAATTATTTTATAAGTGCCTTTTCATGTTATTGAAATACAAAGCTGTTAAAAAGCACTTTTTTACTAACAAAACTTTAATACTTAACTGTAAATTCAGTTGTTCATTGATTCATTATAAATTTACCGTATGCACACATTTATGACTTCCAGAGTAGAAACCTGCTTAAGTAGCAGTTATTAAATTAGATATTATTTAACAATTTTGCAATAAAATGTTTATTCAACACCACATTGAAAATATTACAAGTTTTAGGGGTTTATTTTAATGGTTTAAGTTGTTTGTCAACTTATCTCTTGATAATGGCCCTCTCCCTTAAAATTTTAATTTTAAAAACACAACTAAGCACTGAATGCAATTAAAGATTAAAAACATGAACTATAATAATTAAAACATGAAATATAATAGTTAAAACTGCCTTAAACTAAATTTTTTACAAACGCCCAGTTTTTGGGCGCTTAAAATCGCTTTGGGCAAATGCCCGGGCATATGCCCATTTTCAAACGACCAGCCCACTGGGCATATGCCCGGCCCACATCACTATATACTAGCCCATAATAGGCTGTTAAAAGTAACGATCTACTACAGTATGGCTTCAAACTTCTCAGTACAAATATACCTGAGCTAATTTTTGCACTGATATTGCTAATGTGGTCATTCCAGTTCAACTTGTCATCAATTAGAAGACCCAAAAATTGTATTGATTGTACTTCTTCAAGTATACTATCACCTAGCATGACACTTGGTGTCAGATTTGAGCTATGCTTTCTACTGAAGTGTATGTACTTAGTTTTACATGGATTGTTTGTTAAATAGTTTTGAGCAAAATACTGTCCAGTGGCATTGACTTGTATAAAAGCCTTCTGCTCCAATTGTTGAACAGAATCTGCTTGAAAACATAGTGTTGTATCATCATTTAAATAGATTTTACTTTTTAAATGGATTTCATTCTTAAGGAATGATGTGTAAAAAGAATTAATGTAATTTTACTCCTTGAGATTTTTTATATTACATATTATATTGATACTGTCTATTGCCAAATCATAATGTAATACAGTAATGTAATGTAATCTAAAGGTAATACAGTTTTTGAATTTTACGTAAAAACTATCCAAACGTTAAAGAAATAATATTTAAAATTCTAACACATTTAAAAATAGATTTAGACTGCTTTTGCTGCCTTGGTGTTTTTACTCTGTGATATAGTTCCTTAGCCACAGTGGGTTTTAGGATCTTCTTTTTCCCAAAGATCTTTTTGCTGTTTTACATTACACTATTTTACTGTTTCTACAAATTTTATATAGTTGTGTACGGTCCTTTATTTGTTTGTTATACTTAATTTATTTCACTGTAAATATTGATTCACTGCTTCTTATTGTTTATAAATTATGATTTTGTTAAAGTTAAATTTCAAAATGTGTTTATTTGTGTTGAGTGATTTTTCAAACGCAGTTGTATCATCAACCGCAACAAAAATATTTAAAATGAAATGATTGACACATTACTACAGCTGATGTAAAAAAACTTTGCATGAGAAATATGTTTGATTTTAATTTTAAGTCATACATTTTTAATGCTTTGTATGCTTTTACGAAAGTAAGGGAAAACTAATAAAAAAATATATAAAAAGAACATAGAAGACCGTGTTTTGGACGAGTCTCCCTTTGTCCTTGGTCTTATATATTTTTATTTGGAATTTAGTTAACGTGATCAAAGTAGGTATGAAAGAGGGCAAGTTTGCTGCTCTGGAAGGGTTACAGAAAATATTAAAGACTTAAAACCGCCTTACTACTATAAATAAAAACCAATATTTTCCTCAGATAAAGACTGTATAGATCTCACTATTTACAATGGTTTTTGTTTGTGCAGAAATCTTAGCGCAGATGTGACAAGGTTTGTGCCGACAACGCTGAGAGTCAAGAGGACAGAAGACAACAAGATCGTAAATACTAAAGGCAGCATAACAGCTGATAATCTACTGAAACCGGAAATCAAACCTGGACAGACAAAGGACGATGCTTATATGCAGTTTATGAAAGAAATGGAAGGACTTTTATAATTTTGTTGTGTAATCGTGTATGAATTCATTGTATATATTGTCTGTAGTTTGGAACTATAATAGATTTTTTCCAAAATAAATTGTTTATGTATATAGGCCTCAAGTATCTTTCACGTGTTTTCAGTGTGGGTTCAGTTTCTGTTGATAGCACATCGTGTAACTTGTAATTTGTAAAACTTATCAGGCTGTCGTACAGTTTGATTCGGCTTCAGATTTTTTTATTAATACTAGGCTTGTTCCTAACGATTAAAACTTGTTTAGATTTACATAGAGCTGAAAAATGGTACATTTTTTTTACGTTTATAACAAATTTCTCCACAAGCAAGAACGTTATTCATGGAATGACTTTTACCACAATTTTTTAAATTTTTATCTTTTTTATAATTTTTGGAACAAAGTTCCTTAAATAGGTTGCGGTAGGACTTAACAAATAGAAAATGTAATGCGTAACCAAAAAAAAGTGTTATTAACTTATTTCCAAAAACAACGATAGGTACATATTACACTATCAAATAAACGTCAAATTCTTTGATCAAAGATTTGACGAATCTTTGACGAAATAATTCGTTCATCAAACTTTGACGAATCTTTGACATGTTGTAATCTTTGATAAAGATTTTCAAAAAAGATTAATAATAAAGTACTAAAATATTATAGTACGCATTTTTAGGTAACCTCCTAACCTCAAAATAATATAAGTTTTTTCTGTTTTCATTATATTCTTTCTGTTCCTTTACTTTTATATTTTTAATACGTTGGCAAAATTGACATGGAGTGTTGAAGCTATGAAAAAGAATATTGTTTGTGGAACATTCACACGAATGCCTATAAAAATCACGATGTAAGGCAAAAACCTTCAGAAGAAATTACAAAAATAATGTCTTGCAGTCTGTAATATTGGGCTTGGCAGTATAGCCTAAGTTTGTTTTTTGTAAAACATTGGAGAGACTTTCATTATGTTTACTTTTATTATAATTACTTGTTCGGACATTTGCCATCATTTGTGTGTTAAATTATCAAACACGACGTTTCGGGAATACAAATCAATTCCCGTTCTCAAGTGACTAAAACTAACGGTACATAAACCCAGGCACTAGGCCTATGTAAGAGTAAATAAAGTAAAACTACAAATTAAAACTACAATTACTACAAGTCACTTGAGAACGGGAATTGATTTGTATTCCCGAAACGTCATGTTTGATAATTTTAACAAACAAATGATGGCAAATGTCCGACAAGTAATTATAATAAAATTCAACATCCATCATTAACTAACAATAACTTCAAACATAGAATGTTTACTTTATTGTAAAAGTGTATTTACAAGTTTTCTTAAAATTAGTTTTTGAAATCTTAACCCGTTATTATATGAATTACGATCTTTCAACTATAATTTTGTAATAATAGTTAGTAAAATAATAAAAATATTAGAATAAACCGAAACATAACCCCAAAATATATCTAATTTAATATCAAAGTTGATCAAAGAAATTGGACAGGTGTAATATGTATTCTTTGACAAATCTTTGTCAAAGATTTCATCAAAGATCTTTGATAAAACTTTGACCAATTATTTGACAAATAACTTTGACAGTGTAATATGCCCCTTAGGAATTCAGAGCACTTTGTAGTCAATAAACTATGAAACAACTTCACTGCCACCAATAAAGAAACTTTTAAAGTGTTTTAGCAAATTACCAAGTCAAAATAACATTATGTTTTAAAATTCTGTTATTAAAATTCTGTTATTAAAATATTATGGACCTGAACTTGAAACATTGCCATTGGGAAGGCACTGTATCCACCATAGAGTTGCAAAATGTAGTCTTACAGTGCTTCTAATAGTTATAATAACTTCTTGCAGGGCCGCCGAGAGGATTTAGGGTGCCTGGGGCAAATTTAATTCTGTAGGCCCTCTGACTCGAAGCTAAATGTTGGGGGGGAGGTGGGTAACTTGTTGCACATAATAGTTAATACTAAAAAAATTGAAAATAATATAGTACACATAGACAGTAGTAATACATAATAATATTAGAAATTAATGAAAATAATTGCCTACATTGAAACTTAGGACGTTGAAAACAAACTACGTGTAGACTCTTTGAACAACAAAATTCAAACTCACTGCCATCTGCCTGACATCGACTGCGACTGCAGTGATGAGCAGACAAAAAGCTGCAGTACTGCCTACCAAGCACCTTTAATACCACACAAAAACAAATCTGTCCGGGTAACTTTAAAATCCCACTTTATAATTTCACTTAATTATTTTTCTTTTCGGAGGAAAATTTGAAATCAGTTGCGTATATCAATTTATTGCGGGATTCGTACAAATATTTTTAAACTAATGCATTATTGGAAAAAAATAAATTGATTCTTAAACCAACATATTCGTTATTTTCAATTTTTGAATTATTTTCCGGGGCAGTGTGCCCATTTTGCCCCCCCCCCCTCTCGGCAGCCCTGACTTCTTGAGGTATAGTACATTAATGAATTTTCAAGCGTCCGGGAAGATGCCAGCCTTTGATAGAAATATAGTAATTGTTATGCTTATAAAAAAATGTATTGTATGTTTTATTTATTTACAAGGCAATTGGATGTAAAACAAATGTTAACTGTACTACATTTTCCACTTTGGAAAAGGTAATAAAAACTTGTAATTTTGCAAGATTAAATTACTTTTAAATTAATAATATGTAGATTAGTAGGCATATTTGATATTAAATGATTTTATTATAAAATATTGAGGTATCAAAATATCATTAGTTATAAATTCAAATAAAATCATATAGTCCATTCTTCAATGACAATATAAAATAAATAAATGTCTACATCTTATTCAAAATATGAATAGATTTATATTAAAATAGTTAAAATGCAGTTGGTATTCACAATGCAGATTTAAAGTTTCTACAGTGTTAATTTGTTAAAATAAAATTCAAACACGCTTCGTGTAAATAATTTACCAATTTCACAGACGTTTGAAAAAATTCAGTAAACTCCAAGTCTGACGCTAAATTCGCACTATTCTCTGTGCCGTTTGTTTAATACTTTCCAACTTTTCAACAATGCTGTCAATCTCCATACTGACACTGTTACGCATATTGTTATGAAATAATGTTGTGCTGGAGATTTCTTCGGATGAATTTTCATGGACTTTGTTTTCTAAGTAACAACCCTTTGAAAACATACTATAACTAACACCCCATTGTGTATCGGTTTTACCATCAACAACTGGAAACTTTTTGTATCGAAGACTGTACTTATCGGCTTTCTGTAATTTCAGACTAGTTAACTTTTTACTACCTCTGTATACTTTGACTGCGGCATTTTGTTTCCGTTCTGTATACTTTGTATTTTTGTTTTTTACCAGCGTCGGCAATTTACAAAATTTGATCGTTTCACCGTTTGTAGCAAATATTTTTGAAACCATGTTTTTATTTTGTACAAAATCATTGCGTAACGGCAAATCTATAGTAGGATTTTGGCAGTGTTTTTTATATACATTAAACGACAAACCGTTTGTTGAGATGAAGTTTTCTACTGCTGCGGAAGCTGAAGATAATGGTTTTATTTTATTTTCCATTAGGCACATTTTTCTCAGTTTTGCAATATCCGCCTTAATTTTGTCTTTTAATTTGATTTGCTGTAACAGAGGTGAAACGAAACGACATCAACAAACTACACTTTGCCAAAGTCAAATGTTTAAGACTTTATTAAATTACTTTATAAATTATTTAAAACTAGGAATTGGTTTTGTACATTTCTAAATATTTAACAAAATGGTGGATCCAATAATAATTTATTTTTATTTTGTGTGCTTTCCAGTATTGGAAGTTCCCCCCGACGCAAATAGAGAGGTGTTATATAAGTTTAACGTGCGTATCTGTCTGGCGTAGTAGCTCCCAAATGGATGAACCAATTTTGATTTAGCTTTTGAAGTATAAACTTCTATAGACGCACCTCGGCGCTATGTTTGCTGGCGGTGAATCGAATTCTACCCTCATGCATTTTGTGAAACACTCTATGTCTATTTTACCGTCACCCATTTTCTCGTGCATTTTTTGAAACGCTGTATTCCGTCAGTATGAAAAAAGTTTTGGTCTTGCCGAGATTCCAACCAGCAGAGTACATCACCATGGCCTTAGCCGGTTAGGCCACAAACTCATTGGTAGTTTAGTATATTTAAGTTGGGTATATAAGTGTAACAGATTGTCCTACCTCATAGATTTAAAGCGTTAATGTTAACACAATTTAATTGAATAAAATGACAGATGAACAGTTGATTCTAATGTATAACCTTTAATAATTTTAGGTTAGGCCTAGACTGAAGAACAAGCACATGTTTCTTGAATGTATTTACATTCGTTACCATAGAAACCAATAAAATAACAGATAAAACAGTTGATTTGAATGTATAGTCTGTAATAATTTTAGGTTAGGCCTAGACTAAAGAACAAGTACATGTTTCTTGAATGTATTTACATTCATTACCATAGAAACCAATAA